>BAUE01062784.1:11313-29945 GCA_000787875.1 Solanum virginianum | reverse complement strand
GCAACTTAAAATAATAACAACAATGGACAATGGCACCAGGATTTTAACGTGAAATTTGAGAGAGTAAAAATCACGGGTCACGAAGACCAACAACCAAACTCCACTATGATTAAATTTAGGTTACAAGAGAGTCCCAATATACAGGCCAGATCAGTACAAAAATACTGCAATCAACACCTCTCCAACAACAACAAACAAGCTATCAACAAGAACAAATGCAGAAAATTTTCAGAACATAACTTCTCTGTCCCAAAATTAATATCTCTGCCTACAGAACTCTAATTCAAAATCTAACCAGTAGGAATCAAGTTTAGTGAGTTTAGAACCTACCTGCAAAATTTCAGATCAATCGGACACCGTTTAATACCCCAAACGTCACCTGGAAGATTACTGCGCGCAGAGGTTTCTTCTGCCCTTTGCTCTCTGTATTTGTGCTTGTTCAGCAGCTCTCTCATACATAGTGCCCCCAATTCTTTACTTGGAGATAAAATCCTTCAATTTTATCAAAATGAGCTTGCAAATATTGGGCCTTATTTGGGTCTTAACATAGGAAGTGAGCAGCCAAATACCCAACAGAACAATCAACATAGGGAGAAAAAAAATAAAGAAAGAAAGTCTATTTGGAATAATAAATAAGTAGGAAAAAAGAAGAAATGATTTTTAAAATAAAATAATTACCCTTAGAGGGAATTAATCTCTAGCATTGAAGGCTTGAAGCAAATAAATGAGCTTGAGCACCAACTTGTAACCACTAACCACCCCACCAATTAAATCATTTATTTCTTAGGTGTTCACTTTTAACTTTATATCATTTATTTTTAATTTTATATAAATATAGATAGAGCAATATGATGTTAGTGGGTGTTACTCGAAGGCTCAATATAAAACTGGTTCATATATATCTCTTATTATAAAAGTGACTCACATATATTTTTTTTATCTGATAAAATTGAAAAAATAATTTTAAATTTACTTTTTTATTTTTAATCTAAAAAAGTTTCATGTAAAGGTATATATGATCCTTCTCATACTTTTTTTTTTGTCTTTGATTACCATTATTTGAGTTAATTATACTTTTTTTTATTCTTTAATGTAAAAATATGAGAAATAGAAAGAAAGAAGTCTGAATGAAAAAAGAGTAAAAAGTAAGAAAAAAAATTAAAACTATTTTTATCGGGCTATATTATAATTTTTTTTATATATGTAAAAGAAATTGAGGTATCTATGATAAAGTTTACAAGAAAATTAGTGAAAGATAAATGTGACATCAAAATGATAAATTCAAATTAGCCAAGGATCAACTATATCTCCACATGAATCATGAATCTTTTGTAAATAAAAATAAGAAAATTCATTTTTTTTCACTTTCATCGGATAAAAATGGTATTTGTGAGCTATTCGAGTAATATATAAAGTACTTTTATAACGAGGGATATACCAACTCTAAATAACAAAGTTAAAGAATATGCTAGACTCTTTTCCTTCAAATTAATTTTAATTTTTTTTGACTAATATACTTATATTTCGTGTCAAATTGTTCAATTAAAACCGTTGATTATATGTTGCATCTTCCATTGCTATTAATTTTAATATAGATATTTAATCCAATATACAAAAAAATTGTGATATCAAAAGGAGAATTAGAATATAATACTTTAAGATATATATCTTAATATAATATTTTAAGATATATTTTTTAATCATATTGATATGAAAAACCATAATTTATAATAATTTTTGTATAATTTTAGAATATCTAATTTTTTATTTCAAAATATCAAACTAATCTAATTTAATTTAATTTTAAAAATTAATTAAATTAATTTTTAAAAATATAACATGACAACTGAAATACAAACGTAGAGAATAATTAAAAAAGAAAAAGACATATAAACGTGGGATTTAAACCTCAAAACTTCATTATAAATTTGCAATCAATAGTTATTGCATTATAGAACTTTTTGAGTATGGACGTACATATAAGTTAAAGTCTTAAAAATATACTGCCACCGTCTCGGGCCATATTAATTGTCGAGATAAGATTTGATATAATTTGAAAAAAAAATTAATAAAAGATCACTTGGATTAATATAATCCTATTAAAATGACTGATACTTTTTGCTAATTATAATGATAGAGTTTTTCACATTATGAATGATTTAATTACTAAGGGTACAGTTGAAAAAAATGACTAATTATTTAAATTGACAATTAATTTGACATAAAAAAATTTAATAATAGGGCGGAGAGAATATATAGCACTACCATACATAGTATTGTTATAAGGAATATGAATACACACTCAAGAACTCTTTATCATGTGGCCACCCTTTTCTTGAATTCCAAATAAGCTTGATAGACTTGATGTAAAGTAGGAAGGGACTTAGATACAGAGTCTCTATTCAAACATCTTTCTCCCCACATGACTAACTTAGGACATTCTATTTCAATCATGTTGAAATTTGCAAAGGACTTGAAAACAATGAACCAATTGTAGAAAGGAACAAGGGCAATGTCTACAAATCCAAATACATCTCCTCCAAAGTAAAGTTTGTCTCCAAGTTCTTCTTCCAAAATCTTGGCCCATGCTATAAGTTCTTTCTTACCATTCTCTTGATCTTCATTTTCCCCCATCCATACCTTTACACTTGACTCATGTACCTAAAATAATAAAGTTATTTTATGATGGAAGCATTTAAATGGATTGCTAGATTATTTATATGAAGGATGTAAATCAAGTATTGTTGACCCTCTATATTTTGAATTAATTATTGGGTTTCTAACAATGTGAAATAGAGGCTCGTTAATTGATTTAATTTAATTTATCATATATTTAAATTTTGACTCCGTTTTTTTTTCTTTTGCCTAACACAAGATCAACATCATAATTAAGACCCATACCTCATTTTAACTTTTTCTTTTTTTTTTAATTTTATGTGGGACACATATTTCCCGCTCTCACCAAATTTTCTTCATTTCCTCTTCACACCTACATGCTCCTCCATTTTTTTTTGTCTTCTTCAACAGCCAAGAACAACAAACCTCACCAACCACTTCACTTTTTTCATTTTTCAACGACAAAGAAGAACAAAACGTCAAAATGGAGCAGCTTTAAACGGCTCTTAATTTCCAACATTCAGATTTTGGGAAAATTTTGAATTCAAACCCAAAATTTCAATTTTCTCTCCTATAAATTCAACATCTTTGGTCGACTAAAGGGGTGACTTTGATCTTCAAAATCTTTTGTCAAGATTTTAAAAATCAAAGTTACATTTTGGTGTTAAAATCCTGCTCAAAGCTCGTCGTCCCAACTTCGCTGCTCCACAACATGTAGTTTTCTCGTTTCTTTGATGTTTCAATTCGTAAATATGTGAAAATCTAAGAAAAGAAAAAAAAATCTTGCGTTATTTTGAAGATTTTGCTGTCGAAGTCTAGGTATTTCTTGTTGTAAATTATGACATCTTTGGTTAAAAATAAATTAAAGTATTTTTCGTTCATTAGTTTCATTCTTAATTTCAAAACTTTTGAGTTTTCATGTATTAATTTAGTGTCAAGATTAATGAATTTTAGGCATTGAACTTTAGCTTCAAGTTAATGAGTTTCTATATGTTGATTTTAGTTTCAAAATATGGAACATATGATTGTTCTTAGTCTCAACTTAATGGATTTTTATTTTTTTTTTTTAGTTTCAAGTTTAAGAAGTTCTATATATTGGTTTTAGTTTTCAAAGGATATGGATGACTATCTGAACTTTGGTTGTAAGTCATTAAGTTGTGGATTTAAATATTTTTTGAATGTCTAATCTTTTTCTTTTTCTTTGTCTTTATGCATTTGTTCGAGTCTTTCAAGGCTCCTACCTTGCATTTCTCGGGGCTATGAAGGCCTACGCAGTTTAGGGGGTTAGTGTACAGGTTAAGAAGACTGCGTTACAAGACTTTCGACCTCCAAAACGTTAATGTATACACTGTTATACATCATGTATATAGTGACATGATATTAAAAATAGGCAGAAAAATTGAGTCTTCAGCAAGAATGGTTCAAGATGGTTGGAATGTTTCATATACAAGTGTACATAATGTGGAAGAGAGGGTATATATATTGATATACAATATATATACCTTGCTAATATACAGACAAAAAAAGGGGCTTAAGAGCCCACAATTGCAGCAGAAGTGGGCTCAGGAATGGGCTAAAGCATGCCCAAATAGTTTGATATTTATTTTGGGTCTGTCAAGTTCAATAAATTAATTTCATCCCTTTTATATTAATGTTATTTTTTATGTTTTCTAACACTACTTTATTATTTTGTTTGAGACCTGCCAAGTCCAAGAAATTAATTTCATCTCTTTCATATTAATGTTATTTTTTGTATTTTCTAAACACTACTTTATTATTTTGTTTGACTTAATTAAATTTCCCAAAAGTCAAACCATTTGTGTTAGTAAAAAAAAATTTGATTTTGTGATTTTTAATTCGAAGAATACATTTCTAAATTTTTTCAATACTTAAAATATGTTTGTGAAAATGTTTACTTAAATTTTTTCTAAGTTTTATTTTAAACAGTGAACTTTTCAAAAGTTAGTCAAATAATTTTCACATCATCGGATAACCGCGTGTTAGCGGCTATATTAAGTGCTAATACCTTCTTAAAATATTGATAAGAACCCTTACCCATTTCTCTAAAATTTTAGGACTTTTCTATTAGAGTCTTAAAATTATTTTAAGTTTTCTTAATTTCTTTAAAAAAATTAAGTGGCCACTTTGTTGTTTTTTTTCTGTAAAATTGATTTTCTTAACTTAATTAAGTTTTAAATCATTTTTTTTATTTTTTTTTTTAAAAATCATTTTTACAATTAACAAGTATATTATTTTGAATAACTGAAATGTGTATAAGTTATCATTTAATTTACATATTCATCTAACTCAATTTATATAGCACTGTTGAAACTTTGAAAATCAATCATGTTTTTATTTTGCTATTTTTAGGAAAACTTATAAGTATTGTTTGGAGGAAGACAAGCGTCGATCCTACCTTATGAGTATTCACACTATAACAGTTCTAATTAACAATTATTTAATTTTGAATTATATGATTTCAGAAAATAATTTAAAATTATCAATCATGTCTATTAGAAGTCAACAATAGATTGATACTACCAATAAAATTTTACTGTAATATTTGTTGATATATTTAGGTGTTAAATATGATTGAAATTTTTTTATATATCATTTAAATATTTTAAGATGCTACTCCCTCTATTCTATATTAACTTAATTTATGAGGTAGTACACATATTAAGAAAAATATTCAAGGACACAATTTAAACTATATTTTTCATTATTACCCTTTGTGAAATCATAAATATGTCTTTGCAAGTAGTGTAATCAATCTACTAGAAAATATAAACTTCAACAAATGAAATGAAAAATATGAAAAAAAATTCAAGTATCCATCTTGAACTTTGAGCAATTCAATTATTTTAAATAATGAAAAAAGCCTAAAAACTAAGTTAATATGAAATAGAGTGAGTACCTATTATAATTTATAATGTTTTTATACTTAGTTTGCAAATGGATAAATTTCATTTCAAAAAATTTAAAATCTCTATATCCGAAGTCACGATAAAACAGAGCAAAATCTTGGAGCTAGAGCATACATTGAGACAACTTTGTCAGATCATACTGCGTTCGTCTTGAAATACTAATCAAGGTCATCACTAAATAACGAAATAAGTCGAGATTTTAACTATACCACATAAATTAAATAAAGAAGCTCTTAACACAACTAATTCTTGGCCTAATACTTGGATTAACTATCCAAAAACCAAACACACATAAACCACACAAATATATTCTAATGACAAGAGGAAGGGGAGATTTATATAAAAATAAAACTAGAGTTAAAAGTCTTTACCTTCTTATTGATGAAGTCAACCAAGAACCTAGCTTTAGCTCTTTGGTAAGGTTCATAGGGCAATAAGGTAAAATTGTTCTTCCAAATCTCATCAATATATTGAATAATGATATGTGATTCACAAATAGATTTACCCTTGTGAACAAGAACCGGCACTTTGTGATGAACCGGGTTCATTTCTAAAAGCAAAGGACTTTTATTGGACAAATCCTCTAACTTGTGGATAAAGATGATTCCCTTCTCAAAAAGGGCAATTCTTGCCATTGTTCCAAAAGGACTAGGCCAATAATCTAAAAGCACAACTTCTTCTTTTTCTTCTTCCATGTTTCTTGAAAGTTGGGAAAACTTCGAAGCTTGACTTAGAAGGGAGAAAGTTGACTTTGAAAAAGAAAAAAATCGATCTAGTTGCAATAAAAAAATAACGATAACGAATAAAAAAAGGCCCTTAATATCAAAAGAATAGTATTATATTATAATAAAAGATTTGTAATAAGAAGAGGAGGAAAGAGTATGAGAGTTTGTGGTTCTTGATTTTGTGGTGTGTGAAAGTCATAAAGGAGATTAGACTTACCATTTGATTGAGGCAAGAAAAAGACAACAATTATGCAATCATTTGAACTTTTCACTATTGAGTCCTCTTTATAAAAACAATATCGTTTGCCCTTATAAATTACCAATTAATGTGTTGTGAGTCGAGTTGGATTTTATGTAAAGCTAGAATTTGTGAAGGAGATTGAGTTAGCTGAGATATCTAGGGTACTTATACCTGTCTACATGATGGAAGTCTTCTCGACCCTTAGAAATAAAGTTTTATGCATGTTATGTGTAGTTTTGCCTTAGTTTATCTCTTGTCGGAACTATTTATTTGTGTTTCAAACTCAATTAGTGATTGATTTAAAAGAATTGTGATGGAATAGGATACAATAATGTAGCGCACATCAGGAAAGAGAGTACTCTTTTATTATAAGACATGCCCCTTGCATCCTTTCTTAAGAGATGGAGTAATCGTTACTCGATAACTCAAAGCTGATCGATACAACTCGTGTGCTTGCCTACTTGTCGTTCACAAGCCTTTGTGTACCTAGCTACATGATGGAAGTACTCTCGGCCTTTAGAAATAAAGTTTTATGCGTGTTGTGTAGTTTTGCCTTAGTTTATCTTCTTCTTCTTCTTTTTTTTTTGGTCTCTTTTTAATGGTCTAATATCATCTCCCCTTCTAATTATTTTTTATCCTACGCCATTCTAAGATTTCTTCATTAATATCAACTATTATTTTGTTGCTTTAATTCTCAATTATAATTTAGATCCTTCAAATATAATATACACTAGTATTATGTGAGAAATTAAATTGGATTGTTACATTTGCCCTCTCAATAGGAAACTTAAATTAATTAACAATTTAGACAATAAAATAATATAACACAATAAAATATTTTTCAAAAATTAATTTTTAAAAAATCAAATAAGACTTACTTTTAATAAAAAGAACACTCTATATAATAACAATATTAAGTGATCAACTATAATAGAATAATTTATTCTTTCATCATTATAAGTAATGATCATTTGCCTTTTCCAAAGGGAACTTTAATCCTACAAATTGTTTTTAATGAAGTATAACCTAGTCAATTGTTAGTTTTATCATCTATGTCACTATGTGTATTCTAAAACTAAAAAATAAGGGAAAATACACAGGTACACCCAAACTATAATCAAAATCCTACAGACACACTTAAACTTTAATTTGGTCCTATTATCTTTTTGAACTTATTTTTTCATAATTAAATATCCCTTATTTGTTTACTTAATATGCCTAACCAGCTAAATTATATTATGTGTAGTACATGCGCGGACCCCACATAGGCAAAGAAGGGGCATTAAATTACGAAAAATATAAGTTCAGGGGAGTAATAAGACCAAGTAAAAGTTTAAGTGTGTCTTTGAAATTTTGGTTATTAATGTTGACAAATTAATATTTTGAATGATCTTTATAATAAAATAAAAAAAAACCTCTAATGATATATAGTTGGTGTAAAAATATATTAAAGACTTGGCCGCCTTGCATGAACACACTTTGCACAGATATTGCACAACTGCATAGTCAAAAAAATAAATACAAACATATCCCTAAAACTAATAAATCAGATTATATAATAAAATTTAGAGATATGAAATAATTATTATTTTTAAATTTGTGTGTTATTTTTTTATAAGTATTTTTTTATAAGCAAACTTTAGATAAATATTTTGAGTTATTAAAAATTGTAATTTAAAATGCACAGCTACCCCCTCCCCCCCCCCTAGACAGTAACCAAAATCCCAGTGACACATTTAAACTTTTACTTGGTCCTATTATCCCCCTGAACCTATTTTTTCGTAATTTAATGCACCTTATTTATCCTTAATCACACGGCTAAGTTTTTGTGTGTAATACATGCACGGACCCCACATGTCACGTAGACAAAGAAGGAGCATTAAATTACGAAAAAAATAAGTTAAGGGGATAATAGAATCAAGTTAAAGTTTAAGTATATTTATGAAATTTTGGTTATAGTTTTGAAGGGTACTTATACCTGTCTACATGATGGAAGTCTTCTCGACCCTTAGAAATAAAGTTTTATGCATGTTATGTGTAGTTTTGCCTTAGTTTATCTCTTTCTTTTTTTTTTAATTTGTTTTTTATGGTCTAATATCATCTCCCTTATCCTACGCCATTCTAAGATTTCTTCATTAGTATCAACTATTATTTTGTTGCTTTAATTCTCAATTATAATTTAGATCCTCCAAATATAATATATACTAGTATTATGTGAGAAATTAAATTGGATTGTTACATTTGCACTCTCAATAGGAAACTTAAATTAATTAACAATTTAGACAATAAAATAATATAACACAATAAAATATTTTTCCAAAATTAATTTTTTTTTTTAAATCAAATAAGACTTACTTTTAATAAAAGAACACTCTACAGAACTTTAATCCTACAAATTTTATGTGATTTTTTTTTAATGAAGTATAACCTAGTCAATTGTTAGTTTTATCATCTATGTGTATTCTAAAACTAAAAAATAATGTTAAAATTATTTTGATCTAATAAATAGAATGAATATATTAAAGTGTTAAAGTAGAAAAAGAAAAAGATGTCTTTTTGATATATCCCATTTACAAGGTAATTTCTTCTTCTTTTTTATCCAAAAAAGAAAAAAAAAACATTTACACGTGAAAGTCCTTAAATCTTTAATAAGCTAATATACTCCTTCCATCCTATTTTTAGTTGTTATATTACATCACATTTTAAAAAAATTAATTTGATTAATTTTTAAAGTTATAAATTAATTTAATATTTTAAAATAAAATTTAGATATTAAAAAAAAAAGAAAAAAATTTCACAGATAAGTAAATATGTACTAGTTAATTAGCTAACATAGTTATAATTTGAATTAATTACGACTCATGGCAAACATCTAACTAATTACAGTTTGAGTTTCATATAATTCACGCGATTTATGTGTTATTTGTATTATACTTTCGTATTGTCATGCACTTTCTTTTGCTTTTCTTTTTTGTACTTTATTTCCTGTACTTTTGATCATATCTAGTCCGTTCTGCGTATGGATTTTGAGATGAGAGCTCCCAGGAAACAACCTCTCTACTTAGGTAGTGGTAAGGTTTGTGTACATTTCACCCTTCCTAGACTCCACTTGTGGGATTTCACTGGGTATGTTGTTGTTGTTGTTGTTGTTGATCAAATTGTATAGTGAAATATATAAACACTGCAAATTATATACCGAATTATATAAATATTGTATATGAAATGTATAATGAAATATACGAATACAAACGTATACAAATGTTGCGCAAATTATACAAATACTGCTATAATTATAGTTACGAAATGTAATTATCCAAACTATAGCTAATGGAATTTAGTTAAGATAATTTTGAGCTACTATATGCAAAAGTTTCTGTAAAAAGTATTAATGAAAATTTGTATAATTTGATTTGAAAAGTAAAAATTATGATGATTAAATTGGGACGGAGGAGGTAGTATCAAATTTGAGATGAAGATAATTCAATTATGTCTGCCATTGGAGGTCCAGTTCAGTCAACTCCACATTTGACATTAAAAAAACCCAACTGTTTGACCCGTGAAATTACGAATTGGGTCATTTCGTTTTCTAGACTTCACTTTCCCTTTTTGATCATCATCACTTTTTTCGCCTCAATTTTTTCTTCCCACGATGGGATCTCTTCTTCGGATGAATCGCCTTGTAAGTTTCCATAAACCCTAACTACTTTGACTTTTAATGGCTGAAAAATAGTGTAGTTGGAGTGTTTTTTGGGGGATTACAGTAGTTTTTTTTTTCTTTGAATTTGCTTCTCTTGTGATAATGTATTCAAAGTTCGTGATGAATCGTTCATTATGGTTTTGTTTTTTGGGCTTAATGTTGAATTTCAGTTCAATTTTGGACTATTTTGTTTATACTAACGAGTGATTTAGGTGTTTATGTAGCTGAAATTGATTAATTTGGAATACCCTTAACCGAGTAATTCACATTTCCATTCAGTCTCCAAGGTTGAGTTTTGCACTGAGCAAGGTTATTAGTTCTTGGAGAGTGGGGTGTTAAGAAGTTTCACATTGGAAAAGAGATGGGAAATTAGACTTCTTATATCGATTTGGACAATCCTTCCCTCGTGAGATAACTTTTAGGGTTGAGTTAGGCCTAGATTCTGTATCTTTACACGGGGTTTGGAAGAATTTTATGAATGATAAATATGTAAACGAACTCAAATTGTGATCTGTCGAATGTTTTAGAAGGAAGTGGAGTTTATTTGCTTCTGTGATGATAATGTCTTCAAAAGTGTGATGGTGCTCTGATCATGCATCCGACACACTTAGCTTGGATGGAAGAAATTTATGCTGTCCTGTTCCAAGCCCCTTAGTCGGTATGTCAGCCAACTGCATAGGAGAACACAAATACTGAGGATCTATGATTCCTTATTTCACCTTGTCTCTGATGAAATGACCATCTATTTCAATGTGCTTGCTTCCTTTATGGAAGATAGTATTTCTAGGAATCTGAATTGCTGCTTTACTGTTAGAGAAGAGTTTAATGGGAACTGAAATAAACACATTCAGTTCTTTTAGTAAGCCGATAAGCCATACGAATTCTGAGACCACTCTAGACATACTCCTATATCTGCATCAGCTGAGCTTCTACTTACAGTTTGCTGTTTCTTTGATTTCCATGAGATCAAACACTCCCCTAACTTGACCATATAGCCAGTTACTGACCTCCTGGTATTGGGGCATGAATCCAAGTCTGAATCACAATAGCCAGTCAATTCTGTAACAATACCTCTCTTTTAGGAAACCCCAAGTCCAGGAGACTTCTTAGTGTATCTCACAATCTTAAGAGCTGTATCCCAATGAACAGCGAGCGCTCATTGTGCAGGCTGTCACACTCAGCAACCGGAGAGACTAAGAAAGAATATAATAGTTGCAGTCTCTTCAGTTGTGGAAGTTTATTTACATAAATAAAGGAGTTCCATATTGTACTCCCTATTTGCTTTTCTAGTGCTACTTTCCTTGAAATAAAGATCATTGATAGCCATAGCATTTTCTCAATAAAGAAAGTGAGTAGCAGTATAGCTGAATTGAACTTTCTTGTATATTGAATTGACATATTACTACTGCCTTAAGCTCCGTATATATATAAACACTTGTAAAGATTATAAGACTCATGCAGTCACCCCTTATCTTACTTACTCCATTTCTTTTGTCAGGAATAATGGCCTTAGATAGTGTTTATCTTATCTTTCAAAAGACCTTAAGCTCGCTATATTAACTTATAAAAGTCTTCCGCTTTCAACTGTTATCTTTCGCATGCCTTATGAAAAGCATTTCAAAAGTGTCATTTGACACTTTGGGGATGTTACATATTGGCTTAGTACTTGAACTCCAAAACAAATGTCTGGCCTTGTGATAATTAGATAAAGCAACTTTCCAATCAGTTGCTGTTATGCTGTAACATCATCCAGCTCTGGATCAGTAGTAATCCCCATGTGCTGTTCAAAGTCCAAGCTAGTGAACTTATGATTAAACTCAATAGGGGTTCTAATTGGTTTTGCACAACTGAGACCAGTGTCTGCAATAAGTTGAAGTGCATACTTCGTTTGATTCAGTAATGTACCATCCTTTGACTGCATCACTTCTATGCCCAACAAGTATCTCAGTTTACCCAAGTCTTTTATCTTAAAATGTTGATGGAGAGTGAACTTAGCTTCATCAATCATCTCAGAATTTGTGCAAGTAATCAACAGATCATCAACATACACCAGGAGCACAACCATATCATTCCCCCTCTTCCTACTATTGTGAATGATCATGAGCACTTTGACAATAGCCTGCCTGCAAAAAGGCATCAGTAAATTTGATTTTCCACTGTCTTGATACCTGTTTCAAACCATGTAGGGACTGTCTGTGAAAACCACAAGGCAACTCCATAAAAACTTCCTCATGTAGATCTCCCTGGAGGAAGGCATTACTCACGTCCATTTGCTACATCTCCCAGCCATAAGAGGCAACTAAACTAATAACTGTCCTGACTTGTCACGATTTTAGCAACTGGAGAGAAGGTCTCATGACAGTCCAGGCCTCCCTTTGATTATACCCTTTAGCTGCAAACCCGGCTCTGATACCATGTTAAATTTCTTAACTCTATATGAACTCTTACACATGCAAACTAGAAGAACAAAAAAATTGAACCAATTTATTGAGAGGATTGAGGGGCTACATGTACTTTCTCCATTAAAGGAGTATCACATTTTTCATACATCTAATCTGATGAGTTCCATACAACTCTATATAGATGTTTCACTGACCCTACTCTCTAATTGACTCACATGATAGTCACGTGATTTATTTAACAAACTTCTAACCACTTTTCAACAGTGTGACACCTAATTCAGTAGTAATACACCAAGAGAAAAGACTGATCTTTACTTCCTGCTTTCAATAGGATGAATTTGAAGTTCAACTCATTTTGCATGTTCTTTTGTTTATCCCAAAAAGACCAATTTCAGTGTTTAACAAAATCCATTAGTCTACAACAATTACATATCCTGTGTAATTCTAGGGTAGAGTGTACGCCCCTACCTTTGAGAAGGTAGAGAAGTTGTCTCTTCAGCACAAGGAAAGCAGAATCCAAACAGCCAAGTAAAACAAATAGAAATGAAGAAGCCATGCTAAAAACATATAAGAAAAGAACAATTGGCAACAACCAATGTAGGATAACTGAAGCAAAAGAAACAACAAATAACACTAAAACTAAAGAAGATGACATTAGGAGAGTGATAATAACAATACTCTCAGATCAAGTCTTGATTCTAGAGTACTCTAAAACAATTCCATCCGTTTCAAAAAGAGTGGTCTAATTTGACTTGGCATGGAGTTTAAGAAAATAAAGAAGACTTTCAATTTTGTGGTCGTAAATTAAAGTTATGTCTAATGAACCAAAATGTCCTTCGATTTTGTGGCTTTAAACATGCCATCTGAAAAGTTGAAATCAAAGTGTTACCAAAAAAAGGAAAGAGGTTATTCTTTTAAAATAGACTAAAAAGAAAAGTAGGTCATTACTTTTGAAACGGAAGTAGTAGTTGAAATGTTCAGTCAGTTAATATCAGTATTTTAGCGAATTTGATAGTTAAAATTTTCATGGAGCAAGGTTGTTAGTTGGAGAGTGGAGTCTGGTGGGATTTGGAACTATTCTTTAGAATGATAAATATGTAAATGTACTCAAATTGCATTCTATCAACTATTAAGGCAGAAGTGCAAGTTTGTTCAGTAAGTGGAATTAATGTATAAATTCAGATAACAATGAATTGAAAGGGAAATGATTCAAGAGAAATGTAATTT
Organism: Solanum virginianum; assembly: GCA_000787875.1. NCBI lineage: Eukaryota > Viridiplantae > Streptophyta > Magnoliopsida > Solanales > Solanaceae > Solanum > Solanum virginianum. Next base: position 16,110 of record BAUE01062784.1, on the reverse strand, counting down.
AGGCGATTCAGTTTTGATGGTCTACGAATGGTATTCTACGAATTACCTTTGTGAGAAGGAGAAGGAAGTGAAAGGGAGAGATAATCAAAAAGAGGAATAGCAGAGGAATTTTACCAAATGATGGGCATTGATCCTTCTTAGTAACCGTGTTATTTATAGATATTGTAAAAAGTGGCCTCACCTTAGGGCAGTGATTGTAAAAGGAGAATCTGAGCAGTGCAATTAATCCATGAGCGAGTATTATGCATATGTTACTAGTTTTCAACATTCATAATATTCCTAAATCTTATATTGCACATCATATTAAAATACTATTAATATTATTAAATTAAAACTTTAAATACGTTATTATACACAAAAGAATCCCAGGGGAGACAAAAAACACTAGGTGATTCTTCCCATCTGTCCTAGCCTTGGTGTACAGAAACACATAGTTCCTAGGTACTTATTGCTGGTGGTAGGTATTCACTGTAATTGGTCGTGGTGTGCGAAAGCTGGCGCCCCGCACACCATAATCATTAAATAAAAGAATATTATATTTGAACCTCAATTAGGTTTTTGTTTAAAGCGAAACATATTGTGCATCACATTATAGAAATATTAATAGCGATTGTTCTTATATAAGTTTATGAAAATAGTGAATCTACCAACAAGAATATTTTCTTGAAAAGTTCAACATCAAAATCAAATTAGCTCATGATTTCTTTCACCATAAAGAAAGACTGCAAATCTCTTTTCGTTTTTTGGAATAAAGAAAGGTTGCAAATCTTTTTCAACAAAAATTTGAGTACACAATAGAAAAGAAGTGAGCAGTGAGGATAATTATTTCAAGAGGTTAAGAAATTAGCATAATATCTAAAACAACAATTAATTGACAGTAAAAAGGAGGTATGTTTTTTAATTGAATATTCATGACGGTTAATAAAAGAGTATGAAGAATTAGTTTGAACTAAAGTTGCTACCATGTGACCAGGAGGTTACTGGTTCAAGCATTGAAAACTGTCTTTGGCAGAAATGCAAGATTGCGTATAATAGATTTTTGTGGTCGGGCCCTATCCTGGACCCTGCGTATAGCGGGAGCTTCAATGCACCGGGCCCTTTTTTCAAATTGGGAAGCACAAGAATTATTGTGAATTGCTAGAGTCGTTGTGGTCAAGATATTTCAATTTTACAAGTCAATTAATCACATCCCCCAACTAAAGATTTGAATCAATATGTTTGATCGCTGAATTACAGTATTTATAACAATAGTAATAGTGCTTATAGAAACACTATAATATATTGCATTGGTCATAAGACATGGATCATTTTAAAAGTTTCACTAAACATAAATCTTAGAAAGTAACTTCAAAGTAAATTTTGAAGACCTCGAATACCATGCTAGCCCAACTTTATCATCCAACATCCAATCTCTAATGGAGAAAAGTAATCCTTATTAGGCAGCTTCTTAAGTAAACATTCAGGACTTTGATACCTCTTAGAACACATGATTAAAAAGATAATGATAAATAATTTTGGATAACAAGCCTTTTCTACTTTAGAGGAACGCTAAATTGAAAGCCCATGAAGTTGCATCTGTAACTGGATAACCAACATTGTAAACCATCTTTCATGCTTGGACTTTGATCATTATGGAGTAACACTCTCTGTATATACTAGACAGGCTAGTGTGATCATATTCTCTCTTCTATGATCAATGATGGGCTCAGAAAGGAGCTTTGATATTGATTGCAATAAACTAGACTTGCACTCCATAGAGAGCAAAATGAAAAGTTCATTTAATTGGCGAAATTTGTGTAAAGCTCTCAGTACAATGAATCAAAAGGGAGACGATACAAGAGAAAGGGACTATGAGGTAACTCCATCAATTGAGTGTTGTTTACCCAATAATTGATATCGAGGAAACAAGGATGTCTACAATATCAACAATCGCTCCACTCCTGCAAGAAGCTGAAAGGAGGGAAACCGAGAGAGGAAGAAGGGAGGAACTATACTACCCCTCTGTCCAATCTATGTGAAGGTGTTTGACTATGCTTGAAACTTAAGAGTGAAAAGAAAGACTTTTGAAACTTTTGCTCCAAAGTAAACCATTATTATGGGTAAAATGTGAAGTTTAAAGTTAAATTGTTACTAAATATAGAAAAGTTTTGTTCTTTTTGGGCTTGATTTTAAATGAAAGAGTGTCACATAAATTGGGATGCAGGGAGGAAATGATATGCATCATGTGACAGAAATTAAGATGTATATACTTAGATGCAAGTGACGCCATAGATCTGGAATTGCCAAAAGGTGAATTGATGTCAGCTGTTCAATTAATCCATGCACGGCCTACACTTACAACAGCTATGGGAAATAACTGTTCTTTCAACCTCCACAACTAATTGTCACACTATTCTTTTTCTTTTTATATCCCTTAAAATTCAAAACAAACCATGCAGTGTATTTGATGCAGAATTTTTCAAAGATATTAGTGAAGACCCGTAGTTGAATATTTGTGGGTAGCATCTGCAATACACTCTGTGAACTATATCATGTTTAAACACAATCATATCATTTCTGACGAGATAGTTCAAGGAGAGTGTCTTTTAAAGGATTCTTGACTAGAGTAGTTTAATTAAAAAAAAAAAAACAGAAAGGAAAAAAAGAATGTGCAATTGTCTAAAAAGAGTTGGGGGAAAGGCATCAGAAACATTTAGACCTACGATATCATCCTACACTTTTTGCTTTTAGTTCTAAACATATTAAATCAGCAAAGTTGTGACTTACATTAAGTACTTAACATAGAGATGAAAGTCACAATTTGGTTTTCTTTTGGTGCTAAGGGAACTATTACTTTACAATAAGTTGGCTGTTATATTTCAGTTTTAGCTTCGTCTTCACCTTGTTGTTCTTGAGTATCATTCATTTTTCAAAAACATATGTCATAGAAGTATGCTGCAATTAGCTATATTCAGGTTGTTTTAACTCTTGTTCAGCTTGTTATTCTTCTGAGGCATATTCCTTTCTCCTTCATGACCTTATTTGCTAACTTTAACTTATGTTGCAGTTATCTTCCATTGTAGAGTCATGTAACTGCATCATTGACCCGCAGTTGCCTGCTGATGACTTGCTTATGAAGTATCAGTACATTTCTGATTTTTTCATAGCACTTGCTTATTTCTCCATTCCAGTGGAGTTGATATACTTCGTTAAGAAGTCTGCTGTTTTTCCATATAGATGGGTTCTTGTGCAGTTCGGTGCTTTCATAGTTCTTTGTGGAGCAACACATCTTATCAATTTATGGACATTTAATATGCATACAAGGAATGTGGCAATAGTAATGACTACAGCAAAAGTTTTGACTGCGCTAGTGTCATGTATAACTGCTCTCATGCTTGTCCACATCATTCCTGATTTATTAAGTGTCAAAACTAGGGAATTGTTCTTGAAAAAGAAAGCTGCACAGCTTGACTGGGAAATGGGTATTATTCGGACTCAAGAGGAGACAGGTAGGCATGTTAGAATGCTAACACATGAAATCCGAAGCACTCTTGATAGACATACTATTTTAAAGACTACACTTGTTGAGCTAGGAAGAACGTTGTCATTGGAAGAGTGTGCATTATGGATGCCAACACGTACTGGACTAGAGCTTCAACTTTCTTACACTCTACGTCACCAAAATCCAGTTGGATTAACTGTACCCATTCAACTTCCTGTTATCAATCAAGTTTTCGGTACAAACCGTGCCGTGAAAATATCACCAAATTCACCTGTTGCAAGACTTCGACCTACTGGGAAATACATGCCTGGTGAGGTGGTTGCTGTCAGGGTTCCACTTCTGCATCTGTCAAACTTTCAGATTAATGATTGGCCTGAACTTTCAACAAAGCGCTATGCTTTAATGGTTCTGATGCTTCCTTCAGACAGTGCAAGACAATGGCATGTTCATGAGCTGGAGCTTGTTGAAGTGGTAGCTGATCAGGTTTGATTTTTTTTTTCTAATTGGAAATTCCTTAATATAATGTTTTAGAGTTTCTCCTTTATATAATTATGGATCGAACACAACCATGTTGGCATACTGAGTTTTGGGTGTAAAATTAGATATGGAGAAAATGCAATTACAAAAAACTGGGAATCCTTTGTCTGAGAATCTGAGAGCAGAATTGCATGGCGTGTTTGTTGTTAGATTATTGGTATTATACATTGGAATTGCACTGTTGAATTGTTGTTATTGTTATAAATTTTTCAAAGATAAATCAAAAGTTGAATTATGATGATCTTTTTTACATCTTTCATCTGCTGATTGCTTTTTGGTGAGTGAATAGTTAGGCTGGGTTGTGGATGAGTGTATCATCATAGATTTTTTTGATACGACCTTAACTCCTTGTATGTCAACATGGTGTGGGGTTGACACGAAACAACCCTAGAAAGTCACTGAAAATTGATGCACAATGACCTGTTTGATTGGGTTTTCTTCCCTTGAATATGAGAATCATACATATATCATTGACCCTACTTTTGTTAACATAACCATTGGCCAGACGGGCAGCATCTATGGGTCATAACTGCCCGCCGACAGCGAAAGCTCTTTGATTTTCTACAAGGAACCGTAGAAGCTCTGATACCATGTGAGAATATAGGAGAAGAATATTATTGAATTGTTGTCTACATTATTACATCAAGACCCTATTTATAGATACTATCTTAGACTCCTTTTCCAACTAGGATACGATAACACAATCCTTTTTCCAAGTAGGACTCTATATACTATTGTTATTCCTATTCCTATTCTAAGTAGGATTGTATTTACCTATC
>BAUE01062784.1:0-11305 GCA_000787875.1 Solanum virginianum | reverse complement strand
ACTTGGCATTCCTGGACGTAGGACTCTATATACTATTGTTATTCCTATTCCTATTCTAAGTAGGATTGTATTTACCTATTCCTATTCTAACAATCCCCTAATTAGGAGAAAGGATAGTAGGATCGATGGTATATAGAAATATTAAGAACAACCTTTATGAATTACTTGAATATTCCTATCGTGACACATAGAACTTCTTGTACTTTTATCATATGAAGTGAAAATTACATTTGAGATTATGTATTTGAGTGTGTAAAGGTAGATACTACTGAGCGCTACAAAAATGATTCTTCATCGAAGCCGTTTAAAAAATTTACATATCTGGCATCTTACTTCTCCGTCAGAAACTTTAGGAAGCCCAACTTTGCGTTCTGTCTCTGATGAATATAATTAGCTCACTAGCAAGTGGCACATCTAGTCTTTGTTTGACTTGTTCAACAATCATGATATATTATCAGTTATGGTTAAGTATCCAAGTTTACTGCTTTTTGCTGTTTGTATTGCAGTTTTCAAGAATTTTCACTTTTTCTGCATAATTAAGGCATTACGTTTCACTCTAATTCCTGGATTTCTTCTGGTTATCGATGGAAAATACAACTCAATCAACTATGTATCAATCTCAAATAAGTTGGGGTCTTCGATATGAAACCTCTGAATCTAAACACTCCTACTCTGATCTATAAATCGGATTTCAAAGAAATTCATCATAATTCAACTATATTTAGGCTTGCTGTTACAGTAATCGTCATTTGTTCAGACATGCCACCAGCTATTATGCTTTCTTTATGCGAAAAATTGACAATTAATAAAAGAAAGGAACAACTGAAGAGAGGACATCCATGTCAGCTTCCTCTCCCCATCCCTTGCCTTGGCTAAGGCAATTCTGTTTCTTTCTTGAAGAAAACTCTAAAAACTGGAAACCGCCTCCTTTCTCCTAATTTTGGATGTTCTACTTCCAGACGTATAGGGAAATACTCTATGCTAGTTGTCAGTATCTGGTTGCAACTAGTTTTAGGTGTTTATATGTTCCTTTGATGTAATACGAGCTATCCTTGAGTACCCAGTGTGATTTAATCTACGCCTCATCATCTCAGGTTGCTGTTGCTCTCTCACATGCTGCTATTTTAGAAGAATCAATGAGGGCTAGGGATCTTCTTATGGAGCAGAATGTGGCTCTTGATCTGGCAAGAAGAGAAGCAGAAATGGCTGTTCGTGCACGTAATGATTTCTTGGCTGTTATGAATCATGAAATGAGAACTCCCATGCATGCTATAATTGCACTTTCTTCCTTATTACAAGAAACTGATCTAACTCCTGAGCAACGTCTGATGGTGGAAACAATCCTCAAAAGCAGCAACCTTCTAGCGACACTCATCAATGATGTCTTGGATCTTTCAAGGCTAGAGGATGGAAGTCTTCAACTTGATATTGAAACTTTTAATCTCCATGCTCTGTTTAGAGAGGTGCCGTCCATCACCCACCTCTTTTCTTTTTTACTTGCAAATTCTAGATTACCTGTCAGGAAAAACAGCGTCCTTACTGATATTTTGCAGTTCACCATGTTTCCGCTGGACCTACTGACTGATTGATGTGTCTGCTTATTGCTGTAGGTCCTTAGCTTAATCAAGCCTATTGCATCTGTGAAAAAGCTGTTCGTCACACTTAGTTTGTCGTCAGATTTGCCAGAATATGTAATTGGGGATGAAAAACGGTTAATGCAAATCCTCTTAAATGTTGTTGGCAATGCTGTAAAATTCTCAAAGGAAGGCAGTGTTTCAATCTCTGCTTTTGTTGCAAAATCAGACTCTTTAAGAGATCCTAGAGCCCCCGAGTTTTTTGCTGTGACTAGTGAAAATCACTTCTATTTACGCGTACAGGTATAATTTATCCAAGCTTGGTATACTTTCTGTGATAGGTAAAGGATAGTTACAAATTTGACATTTCAGACTTAAAACTGTCAAATGTTTTGTTCTTGATGTTTTTATTATTCTAACTAATACTTTCTGTAGTTTAGATAAAAGATACAGGGATAGGAATTACTCCACAGGATATTCCCAACCTGTTTAGCAAATTTACACAAAGCCAAGCACTAGCAACTACAAATTCTGGTGGCACTGGGCTTGGCCTTGCAATTTGTAAGAGGTATGGGGTACCCCAGTTTCGAGGTGTTCTTTTCTGACTGATTTTCATTTTGCTATGTGAACTTGGTAACTGCTTCAAATACGATTTCTATTCTCTTACTGTATTTAGTATCAACACATCTTCTAATGGGCCGGAAAACAGGTTTGTGAATCTTATGGAAGGACATATTTGGATTGAAAGTGAAGGTCTTGGCAAGGGGTCTACTGCTATATTTATCATTAAACTTGGCATTCCTGGACGTGCAAATGAATCTAAGCTCCCGTTTGTGGCCAAATTGCCAGCAAATCACATGCAGATGACCTTTCAAGGATTAAAGGTTTTGGTTATGGATGATAATGGGTAAGTACCATCTGGACTCCTTTATCCCCAGTTCTTGTCTTGGCATGCTGTTTAATGATTCATCTAGTTCATGAGTTTCTCACCTTATATGTATTGAGCAATCTTACATGAGACTGAACATGTAAACACTTAATAAGAGGTAACCATGCATGTCACTTTTTGAAGAAGCCCAAGGCTTCGGCTTAGTCTACATAAGAGTAATGAAGTTAGAAATTTACCAACTATATGTGGTGGTGCTAGTGACATATACTTAATAGTACATGCCTTTTTCTAGCGAAGAGGATAGGTGGTGGACAAAATTAGGATTTACAGTAGCAGGATTGGGATAAGGGAAGGAGAAATGACCAACTGGCAAGTAGTACTTCAAAATCCAATGAAAGGCTATACTGCTCTTTCAAGGCTTAAGAAGATGGAGGAAAATGTGTGTTTTTTTTTAGGAGGACAAAGTGGTTTTGTCAATGTCTTCGTACAAGTCTGGTATACATGCATTGAATTAAAATATTCCCTTTATTCTTATTCTTTTATCCTCTCCACCCCTCCCACCCCCACTCACTTTTCTCTGTGATGACCGCTGTTTATATCGTTAACCCGAGGTAGTTATAAAATTAAGGCAGTTGTTTTATTGTCGGGAAAAACTATGTACAATTGGTGCTCCTATGACTCTCTATGATTGTTGCTTTGTATTTCTTTTTTATTTTTCCTACCTTATTATTACCATTGTTGTTGTTGTTGTTGTTATTATTTCTGTTTTGATACTCCTCCGTGCAGGGTTAGCAGAACGGTAACCAAGGGTCTGCTTACGCACCTTGGATGCGATGTAACAGCTGTTGGCTCACGTGATGAGTGCTTGAGAGTGGTTACACCGGAACACAAGGTCGTATTCATGGATGTTAGCACGCCAGGTATAGACTGTTACAAAGTCGCTGTAGTGATTCATGAAAGGTTTGGGAAATGTCACAGCAGGCCACTTATTGTGGCTCTGACGGGGAACACAGACAGAGTTACTAAGGAAAACTGCATGAGAGTTGGTATGGACGGAGTTATTCTAAAACCTGTGTCAGTGGATAAAATGAGGAGTGTTTTGTCTGAGCTCTTAGAGCATGGAGTTGTACTTGAATCTTAGTGAATGTAGGATAAAAATTTGCAGCAACCATATGGAAAATTCGCCCAAATGCACGAGGCATTGTATATAGTTCTCGACTTTGGGCAAAAGGAAGAGTTTTATTCTTGGTAATAGCACAATATACCAATTGAAGAAGGTGTATGTAGTATCTGATTAAACGCGATGCAAGGATGATCTTGCTCGAGGAGTTCAACAAATTTGTAGAAAGGAGTTGATTTTTCCACGTCAGTTCAGACGCGGTAAGTGTTCATATTCCATGGAACTTTGCATAAGATCTGGAATTAATACACCCCTTCATTTACTTTTTACATTTGGGGAAAAAAAATTCTGGGAACTGTATTGCCTTGGCTTAAAATTTGGGGCAAAAACATGATTGATCAATAGATTATGTTTGGCTTTTACATTTCTTTTTCCTGAGAGGTCAGACAAATCCATATGTGTTTTCTGACCCTACTTCATAGCAAAGAGTTTGAACTGAAGGGCCAAGAGGTATCTGACTCTATGGGCCAAGAGGTCTCCGACTCTGTGAGCCAAGGAAGCAGCAACAAAAGATTTATTTTTTATGTGTGGGGTGGGGGTGGGGGTGGAAGGTATAAGTTGACTTTCTAATTTATTTGATTTTATTGTTATTGAAAAATGACTTAAAATTTGAACTATTGAAAATGATACAACAATGTTCTTCATCCACTTATTGGGCTTAGAATGTCCTTTTCATGCACTTTTGGGTTCAAATTTTTAGGGAAACGTACATAGATATACTAGATTAAGAAAATAGTTATCATTTATAGCAATATATAACAATAGTATGATAAATATACACTTGTATTAAAAGTGCATTACACGTTCAATATAAATATATTATAACTGTTTGGGCTTTTTGGCTCATTTATATCCTTAAAACTAACAACTTTCTTTTCATTTTCTTAGGGAATCACTTGAAAAGTGCATTATACATTCAATATAAATATATTATAACTGTTTAGGCTTTTTGGCTCACTTGTACCTTTAAAATTAATAACTTTTTTTTCATTTTCTTAGGGAATAAAATGGATCTTCATCTGTATTAGATTTCTTTTCATAATTTATTTAAATCGAAATAATATATCTCTTTAAGGATTAAAGTAATTGGAATAATATAAATCCCCATCTCTCTTACATTTCTTTCCATAATTTATCTAAACCAAAATAATGTATCTCTTTAAGGATCAAAGTAATTTTTTTAAAAAGTGATCAAAGTGATTTATTAAAATAATTAATTGATTTAGCTTTCTAAAAAAGAAAACTTTTTTAAAATATATAAAATTAATGAAAAAGTAAGTTTTTAATTTATTCAAAGAGTAAGTTTTTATTTTAATGTTATAATAAAGAATAACGTAAAGTATTCAAATTTGATTAAATAACAAAATTAAAGAAAGATAAATCGATTTTAATAAATCGTTTTTATCTTTAAAAGGTTAATTATTTTGTGTAAATAAAATACATCTGCAGATTTTTTTAAGTAAATTACAAAATATGTATTGTTGTAACTTTAGATTTTTCAAGAGTTTTTCGTTTGAAGATTTTTTCCCATAATTTATTAAATCCAAAAAATATATCTTCTTCGTGGCTCTAAAGATTTAAAAAGAAAAAATTACAGTAAAATTACTAGTTTGTTTTTTTTTAATTAGATTTTTTACGCATTTTGTTCAAATCAAAATAATATTTTTCTTTATAACCCAAAAGGTTTCAGGGAACAGTCTCACTACTTCTATGAGGTAGTGGTAAGGTCTGCGTACATTTTACCCTCTCTAGACCCCACTTGTGGGATTACACTAGGTATGTTGTTGTATAACCCAAAACAAATTTAAAAAAATAAAAAAATTATACGTTTTTTATTTTTTTTTTGTAAAAAAAGAATTAAGGATGGGGGTTTACATATTTCGTAAGAAAATGAAGCATAATAAATATTTAAAAAAACAAAAAAAGTGTATTGTTTGTTTTAAGGAGATAAATGAGCTAAAAATATGAATGAATGACATTTTTGGACCTAAAGGTGGACGACAACAGTATTTTAGACTCAATAGGTGGATGAAAGACATTTTTATATAATTTTTTAATAATTCAAGAATATTTTAGATCTTTTTCATATTATTATACATGGAGAGAATAAGGGATGGGAGGGTATTACGAGATCAAAAATTAAATTTTATTTATAAAGTAAAAATTCAAATAATCAATCAATTATGCTACTAAAATTTTTACGCTGAGGTCAAATGATAATTTGAGATCAAGATTTTTTTTTCCTTGGAACTTGTATATAAGTGATGTAAGATATAGTACAGCTATTGTTGAGGTTTGTCATTCAATGTCAAATTGGTTGGAAGGTATCTGGTGCAATATTAAGATGCATGACCATCACTTTTCCCCGTTCATTTTTACTTGTCTCATTTAAATTTTGTATATTTTAAACATGATTATTAATAAGATGATTAATAGTAACACGAATATTCAAGATTCGTTTTGAATTATAAATTATTATCTTTGTTCTATTTTTTGTGATATTTTTTTTTGTTCGTCTCAAAAAGAATGTCATTTTACTCTAATTGGAAACAATTTAACTTTAAAATTTTCTTTTACCCTTAGTGAAATGATTTTCAGTCACACATATATCTAAGAATGATTTTAAACTATAAATTTCAGAAGTCTTTATTTTTTTTTAAAATACCGTACTAAATCAAAAGGTGTCACATAAAGGGTGCCACATACCGTATTCCCTCTGTCCATCTTTACTTGTCCCCTATACTATTTTGAGATGTTCAACAATACTTGTCTACTTTATGAAATCACGAGATAATTTTACATTTAGTTTCTAATTTATCCTTATCATTAATTATAGTCATTTTTCTATTACATTTTTTAATTTATAGTATTTATTATATTCAAAGAGTAATTTGATAAAATTATCTTATCATTTATTACTTCTTAATTTTTGTGCCAAGTCAATATGAGCCAAATAAAATTAAATGGAGGGAATAATATTTTTTTTTTCTTAAATCATATGAACAATCAAATAATATATCATATAAATTAGAACAAATGAAATATTCATCATTATTACGTAACCTAACTATCTATAAGATAATCATGCCTACCTTTTGACTGAAAAATATGTAATAAATTAAGATGTACATACATTTTTGATCCCAAGGTAGAGGTAGAGTACAAGTTACGTATATGAAAAAAGAGTCAAATATAACTTTGAATTAATTAAAAGGAATTTGTTTTACCTTTTGTTACATATTTGGTTTTTAAAATACTTTTATCATTATATTATTAATCGCTGATTTAAAAATACTCCTCAACTAGTAAAATAATTTTTAAATAGCCTTCTCGCTAACAAGTTCTCCAAAATAAGGGCAAATAGTTCAATTTTGCTCTAGAACTATTCAAAATATGATAATTTTGGAGCAAAATTAAATTATTTTTTCTTATTTTAGAGTAATTGTTAATAAAAAGAGTTTTTAAAATTATTATTAATTGAGAATTAAAAGGTTTGTGAATTTATCATTTTCCTTGCTTTTCCATAATTATCAAAATTGGAAAAGAGAAAGAATAAAAAGCCGCAGCAACTTGGGGAAAGTGAAATGTACGCAGATTTTACTACTACTTCATAGAGATAGAGAGACTATTTTTTGAATAAAGACATGAAATAATTATCATCCACAAAAGCAAAAAATACTAGATATGAAATCGTTATAGTGGACAATAAATAGAAATTTATAAAGACAGTAGAAGTACAAAATAAATGAAGGACAATAACAACACCACCACAATAAATAATGACACAACTACTTCTACTAACCTACTATAACACAAAGTCCAACATCAACTTATCCCTACTAGCCTCCTAATCTTCTGTCCTAATACGCAACCTCCCCTCAAAAAAACAAAAAAAAGAGAAAAAAATCTCAAAATATATAATAATGATTAGTGAAAAAGGAAAGCAGATAAGTAAAGAGAATTAAAATCTCAAAGGATGCTCATGAAAAGGCAGAAAATTAGATTCCTTATTCTCAACAATCCTTTTTTTGGTATGTAATTTATTTAATTAATTTAAATTTGGATCGAAAAGTTTCACGTCAAGAATAAAATATTTCTGAACTAATAAAGACGTTTTGTATCAATATAATAAAATATTTATCATTATATCAGAACTCTTATTTCTATGTTTGACCAATCAAGAGTAGTATCACATCTTCTTTCTGATGCATTTGGGTCATGAATAGAGTCTTGAAGCAACGCTAAGATTTTCTTTTATATAGTGATTTACGAGTTATTGATCTGAATCATGGCTCTTGAAAGCAATCATTAATATTTTCATAAATTTTACATGAATGTGGAATGTTTTGTACATCAAATTATATGTTTATGTGTATATATATATATATATATATATATATATATATATATATATATATGAGTAAAAGCCAAGTGCATTATTCATGTGATCAAATAGTTGTCATAAAAAAAAACTCATATTTATTTGCAATTATATTTTTGTGTCACAAGGCATCTACTTTGGACCACACTAAAGAGATGGACACACCATGCCATCTTTATTTATTGCCCACCCTAATTTCTTTTAATCACTTATTCGATATTCGAAATTCATATATTAATCTAATTAGTTTAAGTTTACATAATTATTATTGCATTTATAAGGCTATTAAAGGGTGATTCAACTTATTTCGATCCATATAATTACTATCAGTCACAAAAATATTTTTTTTCATAGAGAAAAGTCAAAATCTACCAAAATAATTAATAGATACAAAAAAAATTATTATACATATAAAAGTATTATAACGAAAATGCATTTTAACATTTTTTGAAACTAAAAAAATTATAATTTTACATAATTATTTTGGTTGGAAGAATCAAGAAAAGAGTAAAGAGACTGAGAAAAAAAGTGAAAAAGGCACACAGAATTTTCTCTTTATCTTTTAGCAAGTGGATATAATTCAAGATTTCCGTCGATCTAAATCACTAATGCATTTTTTTATTCTATTTTAATTGTTGCATTTATTAAAAATAATTATTTTAAAATAACTATAATTTTTTAAAAATAATTGAGAAATTAATTCTTTTTTCTTTTAATTTTACTATTAATGTGATAGTAAAAAAAAAGGTAATAACTCTAGATCAAGCCACAAGCAAGAATAACTTATTTAAATTATTTTTTTAAAAAACCTATGAATAAAAAATATGACAAACAAAATTTATTTGTCTACCTAGAAAAACTTGTTGAATTATGACTTGACTTCTAGCCTCTTGATCTAGAAATATTATGCCTTGGAAAACGTGCCAAAAGCCTATGAGGAATGAAAATTTAGAAGTTTTGGCCTCATGAGGATTTTCATTATTTTTGTGCCAATTTTCTTTCCAATGATGTGATATGAAAGAAAATAATTGCCTTTCCTCAAAATTTGCACATTATTAATAAATTAAAACAAACTTTAATTTAGGAAAATCATGTAATCTCATAACTTTGATTAAAGTAAATGCGGACATCTCACGTAGTTAGTTTCTTTCGTTTTTGGAGGAGGACCTCCTTTTTCTCTTTCAAACTGCGAATGATATTTCGAATCTGTTGCATCTTATTTGCAACGAGCTGAAGATCGAGTGGAGGCAAATGCTCCTAGGATAGACCCAACCTTAGAAGTGGTTTAATTTTTAGATGAAGAATAAAAAATACGTTTAAATCAGTATTTTGAAAAATATTTTGAATATGAGTTTTAAAGTAAGGCATACTAAAAATCCTTTCGGCGTAAATTGAAGGCGCAGATTCATAGGATGTAAGTCCTAGAATTTGGTGCATAAGTCTGGGACATAAAAACATAAGTCTCGTGTGTAAAAACGTATTCTGAGTGTTAATTTTAATTTTTATTATTTATTAAGTATTTTTACTATAAATCATATATTTTTTAATTATCAGTGTAATGATATTTTATACTTTATGCTATCATATTTTTCAGGTTGTGCAATAATTTCTGAAATATATAAAAAATAAAGTAACTCTAATAACTTTTAGATAATTATGCTTTAAACTGATAGGATAGAGATTTCATGCACCGTGTTTCTTAGACAATTTTATTTAATTTTTGTCATTACTCCTACTCTTTTTATCCCTTTTTTGTTTGAAATATATAAATATTATTTTAAAAATTATCTCAATTGTGATTATTTTTTGTATTTTTTTATCTTTCTCAAATAATAATTACAGTATTATTAATTTAAATTTATTACTGGCCCATTTATTTAAATTTATTTGCAGAATTATTAAAAGTCTTACTTTTACTTTTTTTTTTAGTATTAAAATTATAAAATTTAAGATATATAAGATATATGTCTAGCAGATCCATAGGACTAACGTATCGCTTCATACTACATAAAAACGTCTTGCCTTATACCGTCATCTTTTAAAATACTAATTTAAATTACCTCGATTTTATTTAAACTATCAAGTACGTGACTGAACTATTAATACTATAGTGATAATTTAGATAAGAAAACGTAATAACTGATAAATATTGTGTGTTTTAACAAAATATTTATGATAGTTCAATTATACACTTAATAATTTAGATATAAAACTCTTTTAGTATATACAAAGAGTATTCAATTTGTCAAAAGTGTCCTTTTGTGATTAATTTCAAATTTGCAATATTATAATTATTTATACCCTAATTGTGACTTATTTGACTGTCTGAATTTTTATATGGAGATATTCTAACAACCATAATGTTCCTTTCATTTTATGAACAACTTTTTATTCTAATTCATATGGGAATATTCTGAAGTAATAGTTTAATATATTTATCTGATGTCAATATCACACTAAATGACTTAGTTGATATTATTAAAAAGAAAATAAATAAATTTATTTATTTATTTTTAAAAAGTACAAGATTTTTATGAAACCAAACAAAAGAGAACTAATATAAATGTAATTGATGGAGACTTTTGAGTAGAATGGAAAACTAAAATCAATTATTTACCCCTAAAATTTTATATAGCTAAAGTTCACAGATTAAATTTACTTTATTTTTATCTGAACTTTAATTTTATCATTTTTATTTGAACTTTAGTCATGTATAACTTCAAATAAATAAATATTACATATTTAAATTATTTCAAAATAAGTAACCATACAAACAAAACTTTTTTAAAAAGTACAAATTAATTAACCATATTCAAATAGAATAAAGTGAAAATTTTTTTAAAAAAATCTAGAAAAGGAATAGTTGAATGCACCATTGCTATCACAACAAGAACCATGACAATATTGTACAATCATTTTCAAAAAAAAGAACCCCATATATATTTAAAAAAATTAATATAATTTAATATAAATATCGAATATGAGTTTTTCGAGCCTAAATCTCCAACAGATAATTAAAAAATATACTGTTTGATTATAAATTTTTTGTTTGTATGTAGCATTTTGGTGAAACCATAACAAATCTTAACTAAAATTAATATTGGAGTTATAATTATCTTATGTTTTTAAGTTAGGTTATTTTTTTAACTTTGATTTAATTCAAATATTTTCTTTTTAATTATTTTACATAAAAAAAAACTCTTGTACTAAAGTAAAATAAAATAATCACCAATCATCACCCACTCCATTGTGCGCAGTGCCACCAGTAATAAACTAAAACA
>BAUE01062835.1:0-29917 GCA_000787875.1 Solanum virginianum | reverse complement strand
GCACCCCAAATGGGTGTCAGTCACGGCCCGTAAACCAGGACGTGACATTATTATATCATCTAATTCACCAGACATATGATCCATCTAAAGATCTCACATTTTAATAAATCAAAATGATAATTAATATATACAAACCATAATATATAGTTATATATGGATTAAAATATAAGTATATTCAACAACTCAGAGAATATATTTTTACCAATTAGTCTAAAACATCAAACTCTATTTGATCCCGTTTAATACGTACAAAATGCACTAGCACAAGAACTCGAAATTACACCATTTCAATAATCAAGATAATTTATATTCTATCTTGTGTTATAATCATACCAATGACTTGTCCAATTCTCATCTTAGACTGTCAACAAATAACTTTATACTTATAAAAACTGATGATTTAATCTTCTGTGTATAAGTTAAAATTGTATACACAAAATCATCTAGGATATAAGTTAAAGGACACATAAATAAATATATGATCTATTAAATCTTTTTGAATGAATAATTATTTTATAATAAATACTATACCTAAACACATTATATTCCATAATTAATAGTATATATCCCAACAAACAATTATAATTATTTTCTTCCAAAGAAAAAAATGTTGGGATGCAAACTGCTCCCACGTTAGTTGTGAAGAGAACAAATGACCAAAATATAAAGTTGAATTCAACTCCATTAGTATGAAACCTTAACGTCCTTTCTAAGATTTCCTTTTATATCCTAGGCCCCTGGATCCATTGACAAGAACAGAGGAATAAAAGAAAGACGAAAAAGTAGAGGAAGATACCATTTTACCAACTATAGGCAACAACAACAATATGACAGTGAAATATCACAAGTGGAATCTGAAGAGAGTAAGCTGTACGTAGATCTTATCATTGCTTTATACAGATAGAGAGGATGTTTCCGAAAGACCCTCATCTCAAATTTTTTTTTTTACCAACTATAGGCATGTTAATTAATTTGTTTGTTTCCAAAGAAAAGAGAAGGTTTCTTTTTGTTTATTCAATCATTCCTACCAAAAACATGTTGGATCCAAATTCTTTGCACCAAACTCTCACCAACTACCCACAAACTTTCTTTTTGGGTGCACGTCCTATATTAAAAATGTGGGACTCAATTATTAATATTGCTTTGCCCACCCACCAAACTTATTTTTAAGATATACTTTCTAATATCTATTATTTTTAATGGGGGTGAGATGGATCGATGAACATAGAGACAAGAGTGACGAAGAAGAAATAAACTATTTTGCGATTTAAACCAAAAACTCAAAAGGAGCAATCATTAGCAACAATTTAATCTGTAAATATGAAATTGGTCTATTTTGGTACAGAACTATTCAATATGAAGACTTTTTTAAAAGGTGGAATGACGTGGGAGGTACTTATATTTATTTCTGTTTGTCACATAAATTCTTATATTCAGGATTTTGCCAATTGAACCCTTATACCCACCAAAATAAGCTTTTGAACCCTTAAACTCGATTAAAACGAGATTTTTAAACCCCTTGTACTGTGTGTAGCTCACTCTTCCTCACAAAAATGACATGTCATTTCCACGTCATATATATTAATGCCATGTTATAATATCTCTATAACTATTTTTTAATTATTAATAAAAAATATTAAATAAATGATAAAAATAATAAATGATTAAAAAAATCTATTTTAAGAAAATAAAATTAAATTATTTTTCTCTCACCTTTCCTCCTCCTCCACCTCTCCCAACTTACAATCACTATCTCCATACTTACTCTCAAATTGAACACCAAATTCATGTCAACTGGGTAAAATTCTTACCTATTTGTTTTGAATTTTACACTATAAGTTCAATATTACAAACCCAACAAATCTCCGTTACATTTTTGAATTTAATTTCATAAATTCACAAAACCCATTTACTATTCTCAAAGCTTTATCAAACTTATTAATGGAGATTTTCAATACTCACCATTATCCTTCATATTAACTCATATAAAACTTCAAAAATACTCATGAAATTTGGTATGAGAATGTGCACGAAAACAACATTGTGATTGGATAGCGCTATTCTCAAAAGAGTATACACTCACATTTCTTCACAAAAAATACTCCCACTTCTGATTTTTGGATGATTATTTTGTATTTCTAGTGCCCTCTTCTTTTATTTGCTTCTATTTTCTAAACATACTAAGCACTATTAAAAAAGTTTCTTTGTTATAGAATGTTTTGATGTTAAAAAAAGTTATTAGATCTATCACTTTATAAACTATAGCACAATTTCATTTACAATTTGGGGAGAAAGAAAAAGTGGGAAGAAAAAAGGGAAGAAGAAAAAAATGGATGGAGATGGAAAGGGAGGATAGCTGGGAAGAAGAAGAAGAAATGAATTATATTTCATTTTAATTATTATCTGGTACTTTTTAAATTTTTTTTTTTTGGTCAAATATAGGTATGTCATGCGCTTTTTTTTTTTTGAATGAAATAACGCTCCTTTGCCAAGTTACAATTAAGTTGTCACATAGGCTTAGTTAATGGTCAGAGGGGTTTAAATGGTTGGTTTTAATGGGTACAAGGGTTCAGTTGGCAAAATCTTAAGTATAAGGATCTATGTGACAAGCGAGAACAAGTATAAGTGTCTCCTAGATCATTCCGTCTTTTTAAAATAATAATTATTAGTTGACTAGTCATATGAGAAAAAAAATCTAATTTGCTTAAACCATGTACAAATTAAGAAAAAAAACCATGAACAAATTAAGAAAAAAAACCATGTACAAATTAAGATTATTAAAATTTAAACTCTACAATTAGGGAATTACATATACCTGACATGCAATTTTCTCTTTCTTAAAATTTTCATAAATTCTATTTAAAACGTTGGGATATCCACAACACCTAAAGTTTGATTGGATAGTTATTAGCATTATTTTATAATGTATTGTATTATATTATATTATTATTTTAATAAATATAATATTTAAATAAAATATATTATTTTTCATTAATTATCATATAATATATATATAATTTGAATGATAAATGCAGAAAAAAAATAGAATACTGGATAAAACTACTATTAAGAAAACAAAATGAGAAGAATAAATAATCCTTAGCTACTTCGTTGGGACCCATACATAACCTCAACTATGGACAAAATTGGGCAACCACGAACCCGGTTGGCGGCCGGTCCATGCATGCACGATAACTACAAAGTCCCAGAACGAACCGGAATCCTTGTGTCCATATATACCTTACATAGTTTCCTAACTCACAAACACAATAGAATATCCACAATTCAAAGTGGAAATAATAATTTTGAGGAAAAAGTAGGTAAACCAAAACAAAGAAATGGCTGCAGTAGAGGAAAATCAGAAATCAAGACACCAAGAGGTTGGACACAAGAGCTAGCCGATGCTCTTTACCAGGTATAACCAGTGGCAAATCGAACGACAAACATCTTTTTCTAGATAAAAATTTGTTGAAGAATAAAAAAAGCTCCACATTGGTGGTTGATGAGATTATGTGGACTTTTTATAAGATTTGGGCAATCTTCCTTCCTTGAAGTTAGCTTTTAGGGTGTGAGTTAGGTCCAAAACTTAATTTTACGCGCACACCCCAACCCCACATTAGTATGATATTGTCCGCTGTGGGCCAAGTCCTCACGGATTTGTTTTTGGACATCTCCCAAAAGGCCTCATACTAATAGGATTAGGTGAGCACTTATATATTGCTCCATTTTTTCCTCATTCTTCGATGTGGGATGGGGTTTGCACTCAACACATACTTGAGACAAGTGTGTATCCCAGAGAGCCAGAATCCATGAAAGAACTCAGGGAGGTGACTGCTAAGCATCCATGGTGAGTCCTTTTTACTTATCACATTTTATTTTAGAGAACCAAATGTTTATTAAATATATTCTTAAGTTGCAATTTATATATCTTTTCGTATTGTTTTTGAATATCAGGAACGGAGAGAGTAAAAATTATATTAACTAACTTCATAATACAGAACGATATATTATT
The DNA here is from genome assembly GCA_000787875.1 of Solanum virginianum. Taxonomy (NCBI): domain Eukaryota; kingdom Viridiplantae; phylum Streptophyta; class Magnoliopsida; order Solanales; family Solanaceae; genus Solanum; species Solanum virginianum. Next base: position 25,905 of record BAUE01062835.1, on the reverse strand, counting down.
CTTTTTCCGAGTAGATTAATTAATAATGTATATATTTTTGAAATTAACAGGAACCTAATGACGACATCAGCAGATGAAGGGCAGTATGTTGTTGAAATTGATAAATGCAAAAACAAAACCATGGAGATTGGAGTATATACTGGCTACTCTCTCCTTGCTATACCACATGATGGAAAGGTATGGAATTACCACCATTCATTTTTTTTATTTTAAAATAGTTTGTCATGATAGATAGATTGGTTTTCTATGCTAGGCTTGCTAGCCGTTTAGAATTGTCCATAAAAGAAAGCTTCTACTAGGAGGTAGGGACGTGGACATTGGACTTGCATTAGAGCAAGAAAGAAAAACAAGAAGTGGGACTGAGGTCACAATATTGTAGCCATTTTTTTCTTCTCTCTTTTTCGTTTATAAAATAAAAACATATTTGGTGGAGGTAGCTAGGTTCAAAATATTGGAGTTGATTTCTAATAGTCTTATTGAAAAGAATGATTGTTTTTCTTCCTTTTTCTTTTTTTGGCAAGAATTATGTTTTGCTATATTTTAATTTTAATATTTTTACATACTATATTTAAAATCACTAAATTAAAGGACATTTTAGGTATATTTGATAAAACTTTAATTTAAGATTAGAAGATTGAATTTTTTTAGTTTAATGAACTACGTCGGTACAAAAAAAAACATGTTATTTGAGGGGTTAAAATTCCATGTTGCGGGGGTTAAAAACCTCCGCAATCAACTGTCATGGCGGTTTTCAAACCTCCCCAATAACTCTGCCGCTATTAGTCTGCGGAGATTGTTTTCTTGGCCGCCGTAATATTTTAGTGGCGATTATATAGCGGGGGTTTAAACCTCCACAATCAGAAAAATAAGTTTCTAATTAAAAATTGTTACGGGGGTTGCATATGTTCACAAGGGGTTTAAAACCTCCGCAATCAACTGTCATGGCGGTTTTCAAACCTCCCCAATAACTCTGCCGCTATTAGTCTGCGGAGATTGTTTTCTTGGCCACCATAATATTTTAGTGGCAATTATATAGCGGGGGTTTAAACCTCCACAATCAGAAAAATAAGTTTCTAATTAAAAATTGTTACGGGGGTTGCATATGTTCACAAGGGGTTTAAAACCTACCCAACTTGTATAACATTAACTAAATAGCAGCAGCTCTGATAATATTTTAGCCTCCCTTGTTACAGTGATCTCATATTTTATTATTCAAATTGCTTTCTTAAGACACTATTGAACCATAAACACATTAACCTAAAAAAAATATAACACCAGTCTCAAAACTTACTTTAAACACAAACATTAGTGTCATCTTTTATCTAAAAAAAAATACTAACGTTAAGTGCATTCATTTTAACCATTAATCATAAATGATCCACTACCTCCATTCAAGCGATTACTATACTTAGTTGTCTAATGCAATTGTTCAATGAAACTTTATTGGTTGTCATTTGGATTGCTTTCATCGGATGATCTTCTTGCATTCATGGGTGAAATGGATTCACTAGCTGCATCACTTGGCTACAAAAAAATAAAAATAATATATATATATATATATATATATGTATAATCAACAACAGAAATAAAATTTAAACAACAAAAAAGAAAGTTTTAAACTTCTCTTTACCGTTGACGGAGTTGGAGAAACAAAGATTCCAGCAAACTGTATTGTTCCTTCTTTCATTATTATATATGTTTTGAAAGCACTCACTAGTTGAGTGTGAGCATTCATCATAAGATTGTACTTCTCTTGGCATTGCGAAGAACAAGAGCTATCATTATATCTTGAAGCATTTAGATCACTATAACGTGGACTTGTTTGTTTGAAAGCTCTACTTGGGACAACTCCTAATCCTAAGCATCTTACTTGTCCAGGACGCTCTTTACCTAACACCTTACCAACGACATCATTTGGTGAAACTTCAGACTCATCTGTGATGCTTTGAGTCATAGCTAGCTCAATTTTTTCCTGAATACAACAAACATACAAAATCAGATATTTTGGCGTATAACTATTCCTGTATTCATCAAAGTTATTGGAACAACTTTGAATAATACAATATGAGACTAATTCTTGTATTTAAACAGAAAGTTGGGACATATGCTCATATTTAAACAGAAACACAAGCAAAAATTTCATAAAGATTCTTGAAATTTCTGTTATGAAGAAAATAAAGTAAAGCAGGTAAAAAGGAACAATTCTTGTATTTAAACAGAAAGTTACTGAAATTCAAGCTTTTGGGAAACCAGGAAACTTTTCAAAGAAGCAGTAGATACTTTCATCACCAATTTTTACTTCAAATGTAGACTTACTATACCATTGTATATCTTTTTTTTTTTTTAAAAAAAAATACCATTGTATATCTCTTGGTTGGCTCTTCTATTAGATTAATTAACATAATAGGTGGTAGCCTCAAAGCATTCAGCCTCAACTATAACAATAATAGTTACTCTAGTCAAACAAAATACTTCGTCGAAGATTCAATATAAACTAATTTAGTGTTCAACCTTTTTTGCAGTTTTATGAGTTCTGTTTCACTTAATTTCAGCCAAGTAGAATATAATTAAGGCAGATTTTGGTTATATGTTTGTGAAGGCAATCAACATGAAAGGATGATCTGTTGAGAATTAGGAACTTGATGAATAAACTAAAAATACTAATGATTTATACTATTAATTAGCTTTACTTAACTATCTCCTATAACTTTCTTCCTATTAATTAGCTTGACGCTGTAGCTTTACATCCTACAACGTATAGTCCAAGTTAATTAATAGTATTGTAGGCTTGCCGCTCTACCAAAACCAACCATTTCTTTAACATTTTTGCCCAAATTTTGTGTGAAATTGGATTCAAGGGGACAACTAAAGATGAAATTTGGCACGGTTGCAACAGGTCCTGGAATTGACCTGTTAATTGATTGGATCGACAAAACATCCTCCATGACTTCACCTACAATAGAGATAACAGGATTTGAAATAGTGTTATGGCAACACTCTTCTGATGCGTTATTTTTTTTTTGACACATTGAGCAGGAATATGAATGCTGCAAAAAATAGAGTCCGAGATAACAGGATTTGAAATAGTGTTATGGCAACACTCTTCTGATGCGTTATTTTTTTTTTGACACATTGAGCAGGAATATGACCAGGCAATATCACATTCCATTGAATCACAACAAGTGAATTTGTACGTTGAGCTTTTGTAGCCATTATCACAGTCTACCTATAGGCTTTCACCAACAAGACTGAGGGCTAGTTTAACAGAGACAAGATGTGTTCTTTGGTGAATTTGAGTAATGTATTGTTGGCTGGATGGGTCTTTCTTCACTAATAGGAAGAAAGTTTTAGGATGTAAAGCTAATTAATAGTATAAATCATTAGTATTGTAGGCTTGACGCTGTAGGATGTAAAACTAATTAATAGTGTTGTAGGCTTGACGCTGTAGCAGTATTTTTCTTTTAAAGAGTTACATATTACCCAATTTATAATCCAAGTCAATGGCTTGATGAGTCTTATACTATAAACCTCTATTCCTATCGATGCAATTTATAGTTCACTACTAAGAATCTTTACATCAAAAACTCAAAGCCCCGATATTCACATTAATGCAAGCCACTGTAGCTAATCATGATCAATTTGGTTAATCTTATTTATTTTCTTGAAGATTTTCCAAACTTGTTCAGAAAAATTACACATATATCTTTCGCTGCCTCATTAACATATGATCCATCTTCATTCTTATGAGTAGCAAGATAGAGTTGTCCTCGTCCAGGATTTTTTTCAGTCTCAGCCTTCTATAAATAAAATTAAAAAAAGCAAAGTTACAAAAACTTAAATAAAGAGGAATAGTTGCTAGTTTAATTAAATTAATCCAAATGAAATATTTTTACCATTTTGGCCCTTCTTTTAGAGTTGGGTTTGGACCCACCGATGTGTGAAATGATTTGTTGCTTTCGATTTTCAGCATTTCTTTTACTCATTTCCTAAGAAGAAAATACATAAAAGTTAAGATATACAAACAAATAGTCATATAATTAGATATACCAATTGATGCATTTAAATAAATACCATAGTTTTTTCTTTAAGACGGTAGTCAACATAAGAAATTCATTGATCCCTTGGAATCCCTATTGGAACTTCATCCATTAACTCAGCTCTGCTCTTAAGTGGGTCATAAATTCTATCAAGCATTTTTAATCTTTTTGCGTCTCACTTCTTACACATAGAATTATAAACCTATCGACTTCCATTTGACTCACTGGTCCGAAGACAAAATCACGACTTTAAGAATAAAAAAATTTGTTAGCTTATCTAATATATGAAAATACGGCACACAAAGAAAGATTGTAACACATATTAGGCAGACAAGATCCATTAAGGTTCAACTAATCTAAATATATTTTAACAATCACTACATACCAGCTTAAGGTATGCTAAAAATTTTATTCACATGTATCAATTATATGCTCTATTAGAAGCAAAATAATAGACAATTTACCATTTCTTCAACCTACTCAACAACTTAGGGACCGGAAGGAATCAATAAAAAGTAGATCATGCTTAAATATCTTTCTAAATTGCTCAAAGCAACGGTTGAAGTATGTTGTTGGTAAATCTGATCATTTTTTAAAGTGAATTGAAAATATGGAACAGTCGGCTGCTAAAATTTCACAAAAGCGTGCAAGAACGTTTTGTCCTTCACCAATAGGAGAATCCATATCATCAAAATCAACCACAATGTGTTCTCCATTAGATAAATTAAAGACATTCTTTTTCTTCACTTTGAGTTTCTTGATAGTTCCTTGTAAATCTGGAAAAAAGAACCTTTTTAGAAAAACTATTGATTGCAACTCCAATGGAAAGAAAAACAGAGGAAGGCTGCAAAAAATAGAGTCCAGACTGCAAAAATAGAGACTTACAATTTTATTTTTTTGCCACCCTCCTCCAATAGTGGGAAAAAAGAAGAAAGAAGAGGAAGGGGGTGGAAGAAATAAGCAAGAAGAATAAATTACCTATTGCATCTACTCCGATAGAAAGAAAAACAGAGGAATGCTGCAAAAAATAGAGTCCTACGATTTTGTTTTTTTGACATCCCCCTCCAACAATGGGAAAAAAGAAAGACGAAAGAAGAAAAAGAAGGGGGTGGGAGAAATAAGCAAGAAGAATAAATTACCTATTGCATCTACTGTCCAGTATTGCATAGATTCATGTCCACCATATTGTTTAGGCAGTCTCGACTGTGACACGGCCTGAATGGATGGAATCGATTGCGTTGTGATATGTACTAATGGATTCAGCTGTGTTGTAGCCTGAACCGAAGGTGTAGGTCGCGGTGTTGGTTGAAGAAATAACGTCAGTTGTTGCTGATGAAGATTTTGATTCAGTGTTTGATAACTAAATGGCACATAATCAAAACGCGAATGTTTTGATTCATTTGTTGATGAAGATTCTGCTACACCTTTTGAAGTAGATGTTGAGTAAATTGAGTTTTGTAAGTTCTCATAACGCTTGAGCTTCAGTATGTCTGCAAGCAATAGAAGTAGATAAAACACACATAGCTAGTAAATTAATAAAAATTTAAATCAAATTTTGTTAAGATATGAACATTGAAATGAAATCATAAGAAAAATTTAAATGAGGAACAATTTCTATTATGTAAGTTAAAATTGCAATTGAATTACAAATAAGAACAAAGAACTAAATAAACAAAAGTACTAGTGATTCAATATTGAACTAAGGAACTTAATTTTTATCCAGACATATGCTCCTCTATTGCAGTTGTGACATTTTCATAATTAGCATAAAAAAATTGTTCAAAATTATGTTGCTCGTATGGCTCATTCTCGTACATTTCTCCTTTATTAGGCTCTCCCATGTCAAACATATCTCTTAGCTTTAAGTGTACAGCAACACTCCATCCTTATTTAGTTTCATCATCGACATAGTAGACCATATTTGTTTGAGATGCTTCAATATAAGGATTATGATCCTCACGATCACCGGTATGAATTAATCTAGAAAAATTTGACACAATTAAAATTTCAAGTATCTCTTTTGAATCCTCTATCCCGCGTAGTGTCAGCCCATTGACATTTGAAGAGCACAACCTTGAATCGTCCATAATAATTAAGCTCAATAATATTTTCTACCTTACCATAATATGGTAAGACTGCTTGTCTCGCATTTCCATCAGCACTAGATGCAATACAGGAGGTGTTAGAGGTAAGAAAAACTTCACTATTTTGAGTTTTCAATCCTTGTTCTTTAGACAATGTTTGAAATTTGAATCCATTAATGTTATAAGCAGTAAATCTCCTTGCATCTGTCATTGCACCCCGTGCTAAGAACTCCATATCAGTAGAGATTGTATTTGCTATTTCCACATGTATCAATTATATGCTCTATTAGAAGCAAAATAATAGACAATTCAGTAGAGATTGTATTTGCTATTTCCGAGTTCATAATCTAAATAAACAAAATCAATTTCATCAAATATTCAAAACTCAAACAAGAAACCTAATGAAGTATGGACAAATATTTAAAAATCAAATTCACTCACTCGCTTTAGAAATCATTGAGGAAACTCCTTGTTAACTCTCTTCTCTACTTCTGTTATTGAAGGTTTTCGACCTCTTAAACTCCTTCTTATGTGATTCCTAAATTCATGTTAGAACCCGTATTTTGTGCATCGGGACAATTAGGAAAATTTGAGACCAAAGTGGCATTATTGGAAAGTTTGAAATCAAAGTGAAATTATTAGAAGTTGAAAATCTTGAAGTGATAAAGTGGGACCCACATAAATTTTGTGTTAGCATTTAATTGGAACAACAATATGGAGTGGGCCCACTACACTTGGCAAGTCTTGCTTATATATATGTAAGATTATCACTCCTTTCCCTTATCATTTTAAGACTTAGAAAATATAAGAAAAAGAAGCCAAAAATTGAAGAGCTTGTAGAGAACAAGTCTCGGCCAAAGGTAAGTAAAATTGAAATTCATTTTTCTTCACTCCATGATTATTTTGATGCTACCAACCTACTATATTGAGGCCCCTATGTAGCTTGAAGGTATTGTTAGAGCAAGAAAAACATCTATTTCTCACTTTTGGAAACCCTAGCTCATTTGTGATGTGGAAGAGAAAAGGTAAGATTTAATCTTGTTTTATATATTATAAAGATTGTAAGTATGTTGTAGTATGTTAAAATGAAGGAAAATCATGAAAGATGGAATATTGGAAGTGAGTTGTGTGTGAAAGTGTCTAAGCCGTGTGATAAAGAAAGCTATTGTTGTTATGTTGCTTTTGGATTGATTGTTGATGTTATTGGGTTGTTGTTGTTGTTGTTGATGATGATGAATTGAGCTGAGTTGAATTCTCGGGGTGACCTATTTTAAGGGAAAATGTTGTCCAAATTTTTGTAGAATTAAGGGCAAAGTTGGAATTTAATGCCCAAAAAGTTTTTAGCTAATTATTTGGCATTGTTATGAATTGTTTGTATACTTTGGGCAGTCCGAAGTATAAGTTAGGATTGGGCTTTCGTTGGATTATCTTGGAGAGCGTTTGAGGTATGTAAAGCAAACTTATTTTTGGCATGTCTTGGTTAAAAATAGGCTATGATACGAGTCTCAAGGGAACTCTACTCTCGCCCATTTTGAAATGCCTCGTAGGAGTTTGTATGATCTAGGATGAGTATGTTTTCCATAAGTTAGGTCAGTTCGTGTCTTCATCATCTGTGGATCCCGCGACGCCCTTTTATGCGATTTCGATACTTTTGAAAGAATATGTAATAATTACTATTCTAATTTCAGATATGACTATTTTACTTATCTTTTTGATTTACGATAATGATTTTATGCATATGATTAATCACTGCTCTGCTCGTGCCTATTATGATATCGTTCACCGATTCCCGGGCCGGTTGGTTGTCGTGCGCATTATGATATATTCCGGTGTTATGCTGTGTTCAGCGGGCCAAGCTTCGCCCAAGGGTCGGGTTCCGCTTAGATTGGTGTTATGCTGTGATTGGGCTTTCTGTTATGCTTGGCATTATACCATTTTGTGATATGTGATGGGGATTCAGAGATTTACAACTTTCTAGTGTTATGTTGTGTATGGCGTCATTGACGGGTGGGCGACCATGGTTCCTGTGCGCTAGGCATGATTGATATTTTGAAAGTAAATACTTTGATATTTCTGGATATGCATTTGACTTTCATACTTTTTTTTATTATTACTCAGATTTATTTTCTGTACATTTTGCTTTACATACTCAATACGTATTCCGTATTGACTCCCCCTTCTTCGGGGGCTGCGTTTCATGCCCGCAGGTATTCAAGTACAGTTTGGTGACCCACCAATTTAGGACACCCCTTCTGCTGTTTGGAGTGCTCTCCTACTTCGGAGCCTACTTGCGGTATATACATGTATTTTCGTTCGTTGCATTGCATATATTTGTTTAGGGTTACGGCGGGTCCTGTCCCATCCTATGATTCGGTCAGTTTGCTTAGAGGTCTGTGGATAAATACGCGTGTGGATTGTGCCCAATCCGTTTGATTTGACCTGCACAATATGTTTGATGGGCGGTTTTACCCGCCATAGTGGCCTTGTCGGCCCGTATATGTGTATATATATATATATATGTTGTGTTGGCTCTGTATGACCTATGTTGGTATCTTCTGATGTGCAGGTTAATTTGGGTTAATCCGTAAAACAAAAGAAACTCTACCAAAATTTTTGTAAAAATAAGCCATCTATTTATAATTTGACTTTGTGATGGTGTTTGGGTGCCCATCCGGGCACTAGTCATGGCCCACGAGGTTGGGTCGTGACAATTCACTATAAAGAAGTTGATTGTATCAATTTTAATCACTTTATTCTACTGGCTTTTTCCAAAAATAAAATTAATTGATATTTCTTACTCAATAAATGGCTGAACTGCTGCACAATTAAGAAGCACATATCGATGAGTTTGAGTCTTCTCAAGTTGAGTCAAGGAGAAATTTGAGCCTCCGATAGATTTACCTTGTGGAGGAAACATTGATGACACTTCAGAAGCCTTGTTATGATTGGGTTCATCATTTACATGTTTAGGCCTATTAACTCTTGACTCCATATCTTCAAAATAACGAGAATAAAGGGCTAGAACTTTTTCAACTATGTGACTTTTTGCTATTGAACCTTCTGATTGTGACTTGTTCCCTACAAGGGACTTGAAATGGCCTAGCAATCTATAACCAAATTAAGAAGGTATAAGAACAAGCATTAAATTAAAAGAAAAGAGTTCTAAATGAGGAATATTTTACCTTTCAACAAATTACATCCAATGATAATGTACTGGACCACCCTTTGTTACTTCATCCACTAAATGAATAGTTAAATGAACCATCGCAGTAAAAAATGACAGAGGGAACAACATCTCTAAATGGCAAAGTGTGAGTACAATTCAATCTTGTATCTTTTCTAGGTTCGAGAGACTTAGTGTTTTCGAACAAAGTTATTTTAAAAAGGAGGAAAGCTCTACCAAAACTGCAACAACCTGCTTTGGAAGAACATTTCGAATTGCTATAGACAATAATTGTTGCATAATAATGTGATAATCATGAGTTTTTTTTATCTAAATATATTCTTCTTATTCAGATCAATACCATAAGAAATATAACTTGAGTACAAATACATTCTTTAAAGTTTTGAGAAAGGCAAGTTTCTTATTGACTGGAATGACAAATGCAGCAAGCCAACAGTTCTCATTCTCATCTGGCCAAAGATCACGCCTTATACCTATATCTTGTAGATCTTTCTGTGCATTAACATGATCCTTTGATTTATGTTTCTCATTTAGCAAAGTGTATATAACATTGTCAAATACATTCTTCTCAATATGCATAACATCTAATTATTACGTAACAAGTTGAATTCCCAATATGGAAGATTGAAGAATATGTTTTTCTTTCTCCATTGTTGGGTTACATTTTTCCCTGTATTTCTTTCTCTGTTTCTTTTTCTTTTTAAGATCAACTCTACTGGTCTTCCAAATGCAACATCAATATTTTTCACCTGTTCTAAAATGTCTAATCTAGATAACTTTCTTGGTGGGCACCTTTCCTCAACATTTTCAAAAAAATGATGCCTCATTATTCTAAATTTATGATTTCGTGTCAAAAATTGATGATGCCCAATGAAGCATCAATTTTTACTATGACTAAGTCGACAAAGTTTTGTATCAAAATTATAAGAGGGACATGCATAACCGGTATGTGTGTTCCAACCAGATAAAATATCAAGTTCGAAAAAGTCACTAATAGTCCACACTAGAGCTACCCGCATTCTAAACATTTTATTTTTTGATGAGTCAAAAGTTTCTACACCTTCAGACCACAACTCATTCAACTCCTTAATAAGGGGTTGTAGGTATACATCTATATATTTTCCCACCATATGTGGACCTGGAATGATCATTGATAGGATCAGATTTGGTTGCTTCGTACACATCTAAGGTGGAAGGTTATATGAAACCAAAATCACTGGCCAAATACTATAAGTAGTACTCATTGTACCAAAAGGATTGAAACCATCACTAGCTAGGCCTAAACGAATATTTCGAGGATCAGAAACAAATTCAGAAAAAGTAGTATCAAACCTCTTCCATGCCTCACCATCTCTAGTATGCCTCATGATTCCATCTCTATTATAATCCTTTGCATGCCATCTCATATGCTCTGCAATTTTAGAGCACATGAACAATCTTTGCAACCTTGATTATAGTGAAAAGTAACACAAAAGTTTTGCAGGTGTCTTCTTTTATTTTTTTGTTTTAGCAGGCACATGATTATTATTGTTCTTCTTATTAGGCTTCCATCTGGAAAGGTGACAATGCTTGCATGTTTCCTCATTAATATCATCTCCCCAATATAACATGCAATTGTTTGGACAAATATCTATCTTGATATAATCAAGAGAAAACTTTTTGATGGTTTTCTTTGCCCCATAAAAGGAATTAGGGATCCTTGCAAATTCAAATGTATCCTTCAATAGATTTAGCATCATAGTCATTCCCTTATCACTTAGCCCAGACAAACACTTTATGCGATATAACTTTAACAAAAACTCTAATTTCGAGTACTTGGACCCTTCATATAATTCTTCACTTTCATCTCTAACCAACTCAAAAAAGTCTTTATTGTTTGAAGAAGGTGCATCATTTAACACTTCTTCTTCTCCAACTACATGTGACAGACCTATATCAATATCCTCATGTATTGAGTCCTGAAATGCTTCATTGATCAATAATTCTATTAGATTTTTTGAAGATAGCATATCCAGAATAACCTCTGAATCTCTAAAAGTTTGGAATATATCTGTTTCCCCGTGCATAACCCAAGTGACATAATTTTGAGAAAATGGCTTACTAATCAAATGATCGTAAACTATCTTTCTAGTCTGCCACTTCTCAAATCCACATTTAGGGCATGGACATTTTATTCTATCTTCTATAGCTCCATTCATAAATGCAAAATCTAAAAACTGTTGCAGCCTAATCAAATATTTAGTTGTGGTTCTAGTCATCCCAATCCAAGATTTATCCGTTTTAAAAGTGAAACTGAAAATTCCTGAACTGAATATAGACTCCTGATAAAAGTAGAAGTGTTATTGCAAATGTAAAAGATAAGAGAGAGAGACAGTAACTACATACTACATAGTGGAAAGAAAAAATAGTTACAAATGTAAGAAGTGTATATAACATAGTAGAAAGAAAGACAGTAAGTATAGATTAAGACATAGATACTAAGTAGAAAGAAAGACAGTAAGGATCTAAACCCGAAGGAGAACTTAGTAGAAATTTAAAACTCATGTTTAGATACTAAGTAGAAAGAAAGACAGTAAGGATCTAAACCCGAAGGAGAACTTAGTAGAAATTTAAAACTCATGTTTAGATACTAAGTAGAAAGAAAGACAGTAAGTATTGATTAAAAATAGTTGATTAAGATACAACATATAGAACATTAGTGATAATTTTTCATATAATTCAGCAGCCATAGGCATATCAATTCTTCAATAGCTAGAAAATAGTAACAGGGGTACCATGTGCTAAAAACATTGAGTATATAGATATAGTAACAGGGGTATCATGTGCTAAAGACATTATACAACTTGAAGCATCAGATACATGGTGGAAAGAATAGTATTAATTGTTTTGGCAAACTAAATTTATTTCAAATATTTGACACTTTAGAAACACATTTAGTCATTTATCACTTTCAATATTGGTTTATACAAAGGGTCTCACATCTATTTGTATATTTAGTTATCAAAATAGAACACTATGGTGCCCCTCTGGGTATTTGAAAGCCTCCATATGAAGCCTTTCCCCACATAGTTATTGATAAAACTTTGGTGTATACTGGTACGTGCGAAAAGGATTCACATAATTAGACATCGAGTTGGACTCTCTTATCATTTACAACATGTTTATCAACAAGGATATCAACAATCTAAAGCACAAACACATTGTGAGCAGCATCATAAACAATATCACTGGTATCCAGTATACCATCTCTTATTGATACAGAGAAATAAATAAAACTGCAAACTTATTTTTTAAAATGGCTTCTACGAGTGAAACTAGAACCACATCAAAATTACTCGACGAACATCTTAATGTGGCTGAGAAAATAGGGGTTACAGAATCACATCAAAATTACTCTCAAAATTCATCAATAAACCAAAACAAAACAACAACAAAAACTAATCTCAGCTAAATACAGTCGGAACAAATCAGTATCCCTAAAATAAGTGAAAGAAAAACATAAATAAGCACAAAAATAAATTTAAAATCCACATGCAATATGAAAAAATGCACAATACAATTTGTAATATAAAATCAAAGAACCAGGAAGAAGAAGACCTTAGATCAGTAGATTTGTATGCCAAAAGTTGAAGAAATTAGAGCCAACCAATTTTCAGAAATCAAATTTCTACATCTGACTAATTTCTACAGTAACCAAACGCAATGCTCGAATTAAATTTCTACAGCTGACCAATTTCTATAGCTAACCAAACTCAAAATTAAGATTTATCTTAGAAATCGAAACCTCTGTGAGAGCAATTATTGCCAAAGAGTTGAAGATGAAAAGAGCCTACTTTCTACTATTGAATTCATTCATTCAGATGCAGAGAGAAAAGAGTGAGTGAAAGAGGAAAGAGTGAGTATAATGAGAGAACGTGAGTTTTTTTGGCAAGTAAAAGGGTATTTTTGGCAAAAAAAAATTATTTAAAAGGAATAAAAAATGATTTTTTGGCATTTTTTATTTTGTTAAGAATTAATTAGGCACTGATTTTTGACACTCATTTAATATATTTAGATGTAAAACCCTTGATATATTTGATGAAAATTAGTGGAGGTTAAAATAACCCTCATATTTAATATAATTTTTTGGAGGTTATTATAACCCCCACAATTAAACCTCCACAAATTTAATTTTTTTTGTAGTGCGTGCCAAATCAAACTATGTAATTCTTTTCAAATCAGAGAGAATATAATAATTAACGACTTATAATTTAGATAAATTGCCTACAAGAACATGGTTGATTGGTGGGGTTGTGTATCTCTCATGTAGGAGACCTCAGATCAAATTTAGCCTTGGTCTACTACTCAATCATGAAGTCATTGCATGAGAGCTTTGATAGTGCTGTTTACATATTATTAATTTATCGCCAAATTGCTCATATAAAAAAAATTTCAATTAATTTTAGAAAATGAATCATAGCACATATAATTTCATATTTGTGGACGCTGATAAGGACAACTACATCAACTATGACAAAAGAATCATAGAATTAGTGAAGGTTGGTGGTTTGATTGGGTACGACAACACCCTATGGAATGGCTCAGTGGCCGCACCAGCTGATGCACCGATGAGAAAATACGTAAGGTATTATAGGGACTTTGTATTGGAGCTTAACAAAGTCTTAGCAGCTGATTCAAGGATTGAGATTTGCATGCTTACTATTGGAGATGGCATGACCCTGTGCCGCCGCATCACCGGATCATTAAATATATTATTGAGTTTCCTTTTTAATTTTTAAATCTTATTCAACTACCTTTTCCTATTTAACCCAAAAAAGCTCTCTTTCTTCGTTTCATTTTTTTGTTACTAGTGTGTAAGGGAGAAGGTTTCCCTTTTGATTATGAGTATGTTTTCACTATTTGTAATAATAACTAAAAAAAACATTGTATCTCAATGTACTTCTTATAATTACAAGTAATATTGAGCATTAGTTTTTTTAAAATATGATTTCTATAACTTTTATCTATAGATGAAAAAGTTAAATATCTAACTCTAAAAATGCCTAGTTGATTAAAAAATGTAGCAAACCAAAAAAAAAAAAAACGAAGCATAATTAGCCTTCTTTTTAAGTAATTTTTTATAGTTTACCATATTTGGAAGTAGGGATGGCAATGGAACAGTCCAATGTGGGGTAGTTTTAAAATTATGTTGCATGGGACGGGTTTAAACATATGCGGGATGGAGCAGGTTGAAATATTTATTTTTAAGATTAATGCAGGGTGGGACAAGTTCAGATTTAGAGAACCAAATAGGAACCCGAAGAAAATTAAATTTTTGTAATTATAAAAAACAAAGATCTAAATTTTTTATATTAAACATTAACTTTATTTTTAAAATTTAAACTAAACAGGTCGAGTAAACTTGTTAGTTGTTGAAGTGTTAATTAAAATTTGTTAATTAGCAATTCAAAAATAATTATTGAAATGTTAACTAGAAGTAGTTAATTAGTTGTTTAGATGTTAATTAACGAAATATGAATTTTTTTTTACTAATTTTAGGAGAATCTTGAAGTTTGGTCCTTAATGGAAGAGCCTTGAATCCTAGAAACTTTGGTCAATTTGCTGGAGAAATTTTGGAAAGGTTGGAGAGGATTTTTAGGTGATTTAGTGAGTGAATAGGCCAGACTTAGAAATGGTAGAATTTTCAAGGATTCCCGTATATTAGGGTTCAAGGATTCCCGTATATTAGGGTTCAAGGATTCCCGTATATTAGGGTTCAAGGATTTGTCTCAATTGCCCTCACTTAAATCTGAAAATTTTCAGAAAAATTTGTACTACAATGAACCTTCTACGAGATGCAGACTTGCTACAGCACAGTTCATTTTCGCGCGAAGTTTAATTTTTCCTTGTTGCCCTAGCATGACTCTCTGAAATTTTTACACTAAAATAAACCCTCTACACGACCTGGAGAAGTCATGTACCCCACTGGAAAGTGCAAAAATATGCGAAAAATTATTTATCGCTATGGTTGACTTAAATATTGAAGGAGGCTACTTTCTCACACAAGTTTACCCCCTGAATAAGAATATGCCCTTGCAGGAGCGGACCTACGTGTTGGGTCTCGGTTGTTCGAGCAGCCACTGACCCCGAAAAAATCTTTGTGTATCCATATAGTTAATATGAAAAAATAGTATAAGTATAAGATTAAGCATCCACTAAACAAGAAGTTTTGTGGGTGTAGTGGTTTTCCATGCCTTCTTAAGATTTAGGATGAATTGCTAGACCCGGGTTTGAATCTCACTAGCAACAATTTTTTTCCTTTGAGCACCCACAATCCTGGATCTGCCATAAGTCTCTTGGAAGGTGTTACAAAGGTATTGCAGGAGCACAAGACAACAACATATTGTCCTTGAAATTGACTCACTAGTTTTACAGAGGATAACAACTAAGGAATGGAAGATTCCCTGGAAAATAGCAGAGGAACCAGAAAAAATACAGCAGCTCGTTTCAGATACACAAGCCATAATTAATCATGTAAACTAATTAGTTAGCAGCCAACATAGCACTAGACTGTGAGGAAGCACTACAATGTTGGCAATCACCAAAAGGGTGCCGGATAATTCTGAATATTCATAAAACATAGATATTAACACTCAGGATTAAAGCGAGGAGAATCAGTAGCCATGGAGATTAATATTCACAAGGAGAACAAAAGAGAAATAGGAGCTTACAGGCAACATATGTACAAATGCAGGATTTTCCAAAAAGAAACATTTACAATTGTGAGAAAAGATAACTCCTAATGCCTACGCTATTTCAGTTCACAAAAACATTTCCAGTAAAAAGAAAGGTCTTGATGATAGATGTGGAACCCAGAGCATCGCATCCATTCAATAAAAAAGAAGATTTTTTGGTTTTGATAGGGCTAGGACTTAGTAGTAAA
Source organism: Solanum virginianum (assembly GCA_000787875.1). NCBI lineage: Eukaryota > Viridiplantae > Streptophyta > Magnoliopsida > Solanales > Solanaceae > Solanum > Solanum virginianum. Next base: position 9,678 of record BAUE01062835.1, on the reverse strand, counting down.
TGTGCGATCGCCCTGCGGATATGAATCATATTATATTGGGCTCATACCAAAACTTTGTGTAATTCTTTTTTGGAATAATTAACTTTTTAAATCTCTTTTATAAAATATTTATTATTTTTAAATATTTTTTTTATTATCTAGATATTTCATATTTGAAAAATATTTAGCAATTGTATTATGTATTAAAAGTGAATTATACATGTAATATATACATATCGTAAATGTATTATAATAATTTTGATAAAAAAACTGCACTATATATATAAAATGAATTATGCATGTAATATAAATAAATTACACTATGTGTAAAAAATGTATTTAAATTATAAAGATGTATTATAAATCTCTTAAAATATATTAAACTTATATTTTGGTAAAAAATCTGTATTATGTATTAAAAGTGAATTATATATGTATTAAAATCATAGGTGTATATAGGTGTATATAAGTAAGTTCCCCTTCTTTTCGATGCTTTGAATAAAAAGGGCCCGATGGTATATTTGATTTTTTTTTTTTTAAAAAAAGAATTTTTTGCAAGTGCAACATTTAGAAAGTAAACTAATTAATTAATTACAATAACAATTACTTGTAGATATAAATCAAATACATAAAATTTGGGCTTTATAGTCTAAGCAGCCATTTGGTACTAGTTTTAATGCTGAAGCAATGTTGAATGATTTGTTACTTTAGAATTACAATTCTTTAAAACAAATTGGTTACAGATTTTCAGGGAATCAAGATCACTAATATATGCATCGGTGAGCCATTGTGCTAAAGATTCCGTTGAACAGTGAGATCATCTCATCTAAAAAGCAGGTAAAGACGAAACATATGTAATTACTTCACTATTATTTCAACCAAATACATATGCATCAATAAAGATAAAGAAACTTGGCAAATGTACAATTTACTGCTGCCATAGTTTAATATGCAAACATGGAAAAAAACGGCGCAATTACAAGGAATGCGGTTTCAAAGCACTGTAAGTTGTTGGCGCCTGAGCCTCTACCGACTCATTTGCGTCCAGTTGATTCTTCTCAAAACTGCCAATGCTACAAGGAATTATTCCCAATGACTTTTCATCAGGACAAGATCTTGGCTTACAAAAAAATGCTGCACATTCCCCTGCTGATCTTTGCATCGGCAAGCCTGGAATGCAGTTCATCCTCACATCAAGAACCTTTTTTTGAATTAGTTTCTTGCATTCTGGCCCAACTTCAGTGAAGTAATTGTATGATAAGGTCAAATTCTTCAAATTGGACAGCTTGCACACTAGCTCAGGCACAGGTCCATAGAACTGATTTCGTGCCAAGTTGAGTATCTGCATCTTAGCCAAACATCCAAACGATTGAGGTATTTTCCCTGTTAACTGATTTTTGCTCACATCAAAAACTGTGGCCTTATTTAAAAGCCCAATTTCATACGGCAAGCATCCACTGAGCTGGTTGTTCAAGAATAGAACTTCACGTAATGTTTTACATGCTTGACCAATGCTACGAGGAATTTGACCAGTGAATTTGTTGTTGGCTAAAGTTAAGTAAAGAACTGGAGTTGATCCCAAGTTATCAGGAAGTTTCTGAATGAATTTGTTGTCATTGATGAACAGAGCATCAAGATTTAGCAAGAAAACTTGAGGGGGAACCAACCCGGAAAATGAATTGAACCTAAGGTCCAAGAAATATAAGTTCTTGGCACCATGAACAATATTATATGGGAATTCACCATTATAATCGTTGTTGCTAAGGTCTAGCTCATAGAGGTAACGAAGATTTGCGATTTTCTTGGGGATTGTGCCTTTAAACTTGTTGGTATTTGCATGGAAGATTGTTATGTCTGGTAATTCGTCAAGAAAGCCATCAAGAGTAAGGTCAGAGCCATCAAAATTAAACTGATTAAAGTCCACAGCAGCTAGTGCTTGAACCTTATAGTCAGGAACTATAGCACAATGGAAACCTTTGTACTTGTTACAAACATCAGAGCCAACCCATGTGTTTTTAATTCCAAGAGGGTCACGTGTGATTTTGGACTTAAACTTTTGGATGACATGATACGCGATCTCAACACGTTTACTTTCAAAGAGGAGTGATGGTGGCGGAGGGCAAGGTGGAGGAGGAGGAGGTGGACAATCTGGATTATCTGGTGGAGGTGATGGTGGAGAACTACCACCACCTCCGCCGATGATTATCTCCAAAGTTTCTCTACTTTGACTTGGAATTGGATTAGCAAGAAGTAGACAATTTTGCAAAAATATTTGGAGGATAAAAATAATAGAAATCGTAATGGTAGCCATTTGCTAAGAGAAGTTGAGTTACCAAGATCAATCATATGAGTATATTAATTGGGAAACTAGAGGACTATACTAGTATTGATTCATAGTCACGAGAATAAAGAAGAACATTAACAGTACAAATTATTTTGTCGACGAGTAACCAAGTTGTTGCCCTCTCACTTTCACATATGAACATTTTCGTCCATTTATCACTTGTCAATGATTCTGTGGATTATTGATGCAACTAGTTTATGTGTTTTGCAATTACTAATTTAAAAATTATATATAAATAGTATTTATAATTAAATAAATATATTCATGTAAATAAAAATTACTCCTTCCGTCCCATTTGACATCTTTGACTTGACACAGTGTTTAAAACATATGACCTAAAATAATTCTTAAATATTTGTGTGGTTGAGAAGTAAAAAAAATTTTAAAGGTAAATTATTTCCGATAAGGTGACATTCTTTTTGGGACTGACCAAAAAAGAAAGGGTGGCAGAGGAATATTAATTTGATGTAATAGTTTTTAGTCTATTGTGAAACAACAAAAATGCAAAAATCAATTCAATTGTTTATAATATAAATATGTTAATAATCTTTTAATAATAAAGTAATAATTTAGAGATGAATAGTTAGAGTTAAATAATTAATTGATTAAAATTTAAAGTAACAAAAGATTCCTAAATATAAAGAGAGTAATTTAATGTTTTCAACATATTTAATTGAATTTTTTTCTTTTTAAATTTTTTATATTATATACTTTTATCAACAAAATATTATTAAGTCAAATTTTTTAATAATTATTTACATAGAACAATCCTAAATCAAAAGTGAATTCTAAATATAAATAAATTCTAATTCAAAAATGAATCTTAAAACTAAATAAATAAAAGATTAAATAATAAATTAAAAAATAGTAAAATAACAATTTTATCTAAAGAAGAGTATTTTAATGAAGAGTAAAAAGTTCAAACAAAATTACTAAGACTTTTAAAATATTATAGATTATAGATATAGATTATTATATATCAAATTAAAAAAAAAATTAAGACAAATAATCTAAAAAAATCGTTAAGGGTTCCTTTGGTACAAAAATGAATAGCGTAGGGATTATCAATGCAGAGATTAGTAATGTAAGAATTATTTTTTATCAAATGTTTGGTTCATTGCTTCCCATCTAATCTTGTGCTTGATTTAAAACTTTACAAAAAAAACTTCTTGTTAATTATACTCTTGAATTACTATGGAGTTTTCTATTTCATGTAATTAGATCAAACAGATTTTTTTTTAGCTTCTAACTAGTTAGGAGAACAATAATTTTATTGTCATGTTTGCTATTTTCTCACATGATTTATTTGAGAATAAAATAATTGTGATCTTAATAAATTCATCATTAATAAAATGCCAATTTTTAATCTAATAAAGATAGACTGTCTATTATTAAAATTGAAAAGATGGTAAACAATTGTAAAATAAACAATTTATATCTATACATAAAAATTTGAAAGTTATAGTTTTAATATAGTGTTTATATTTTACAAGTCACTCAACTTTGAAAATATATAACATCATTGGACTTTGTTTTGTATCAATAAAATCACTCAACTAAATTAAATATAAAAAAATTGACATGACAAATTTTTTCTGTCTATTATGTAAATATGAAACCACAAATAAATAAAATTTAGAAATTTAACATCATCAATTTATTTATTTTTATATTATGAAAACATGAACCGCAAATAAATAAAATTTTTAAACTAATTTATTTAAATAAATTTATTAGTACAAAACTATAAAATATAAAATATAAAATCAAGAAAATAAAAATAATAGTGTAAAAGAATTTGAGAGATATTTTTGTCTCTGTCTATTTAATTCATGATGTTAAATCCAATATATTAGTTAATAGCACCAAATGAAAGGAGTATTAATTAATACACAAATTAGTTATGCATGATTCAAAAATCCTATCAAACATGATATTGATTAATATTATATTTAATACATGAATTATTTTATCGTAATACCTACTACCAAATGACCACAAGAATATTCAATTGCTCTCGGCTAGAAGCAAATATCTCGACCGACAAACTGTCAGTTTCTGGCTGCTTATTTAGTAGATTATTATTATTATTATTAAAAGATTATTTTTATTATTGTTATTATTATCTTCCAATGTCTCATCACGTGTTGCATCACTTTTTCAATAAACTGCAACTTGAACTCCCTAGCTGTCACACTTGTCCTCTCTCTCCTTTAGCCAATCAGATTGCTAATTTGATACATAGATCAATTGACTCAGAAATCTATATTGAACTTCATCTTCCTTTTTCTTTTTCTTTTTTTAAACCTTTATATCGTTGTAAAAATTGATTTAAACCCAGCAAGTTAGTGATTTATGAATTTTGGTTTACCATAGATTAGCCCTTTGATTTCTGTACGCAACAAATTTTTGAGTCAAGAAAAATAAATAATCAAGATAGAAAAAATTGGAGTAACAAATATATATTATTGAATTTCAAAATGTAGTGGGTATTACAATCTCTAGCGAACTCATCTAATTCTTCATATACTATGAACTATATTAAACTCAAATAAGATTCAACGGCATGTGTAGCTTGATCTTGAATCCTCTCTTCAAACTTGGACTTGAATTACTCATCACGAACCCTTGTATGGTTATGACGAACAATTAGTGTAAGCAAGTATCTTGATCTTGAACTTCTTGATTTTCACTCTGTTCTTAATTTTGAGCTTGTGAATTGTAAAGTATTTGTAATCTTTGATCTACGAGCTCTCTTCTTGTATCTTCTTCGTGTTAGTCTGCCCTCATTTGGTTGACTACCTAAACTCCCACCTTGTTGGTGAGGGTCCGATTCCCTACGTTGTAATCCCTCTCCTCAATTCCCCTACCCCCAATTCTTTTTTTTTTTTAAAAAAAGGAATAATGAGACTACTATTTATAGTTGTAGTGAGTGTTGTATTTGTGTGATCTGTTGGTCAGTTTGAATTTACCAATCACATTTATTGGTGAAAACCTCTAATTTAATTGGCCAAAACATATCATATATACACGTGCCATTATTTTAGTGGCTCATTTAGTTTGATTTGGATTACCATATAAATTTGACACGTGATGTGATTTTAGTAGTTCATTTAATTTGACTTGGATTGTCACAAAAATTTAACAAATGTTGTGATTTTAGTGGCTCATTTAATTTGAGTTGGATTGCCACATAAATTTGACACGTGGTTTGATTTTAGTGGCCTTTTAATTTGACTTGAATTACCACATTATTTGGATTATTCTTTTGAATTTACTATAGTTCAAAATAATTTATAGATTTAATTCCAATAAAATTTTAATACTTACAAATACCCTCTACTTTAAGTACTGTCAAAATATTTTTAAAGACTGGATTTGAAGTATTAAAGATCTGAAGATATATTTCTTACATACCAAAATATGTATATTGTAATGATATATTGGCATGTAATTATGTAACTAAAGCCACTTGGTGGCAGTTAGGTATGACGCCTACGATTGGTCATATATGACCAATTTTGATATGCACACAGAATGTAACTTATTTCTTTTCAATTAGAAGTAGAACTCTTTTGAGGGAGCCAAAACTCGGGTAAGAACGGTGGGAGGAGATTCAACATATTTTTCTATTGAAATGAGACTTAATCAAGGATATGTGTTAAACCTTTTTTGTTTGTCTTAGTGATGGATGAGCTGACACAATTTATTCAAGAGGAAGTTCCATGATGTGTGCTATTTGCAGATGATATCGTACTGATTAATAAGACTCGAGCTAAAGTTAATGATAGATTGGAGGTTTGAAGACACGCTTTGAAATCTAAAGGGTTCAAACTAAGCAGGACCAAAACAGAAAACTTAGAGTGCAAATTCAGTGTTGCGAGGGATGAAACAGATATTGATGTGAGACTTGCTACTCAACCTACTCCCAAGAGAGAGAACTTTAAATATTTTGGGTTCATTATCTAGAGTAGTAATGATATCGACGATGATGTCACACACTGTATTGGGGCAGCATGGACGAAATATAGGCTTGCATCTAGTATTGTGTGATAAGAAGATACCATCTAAACTCAAAGGTAAGTTTAACAGGATGATGGTTAGACTATCTTTATTGTATGGGGTGGAGTGTTGACCAATAAAAAACTCACATGTTCAGAAGATGTAGGTCACGGAGAAGAGGATGTTGAGATGAATGTGTGGACATACAAGGAGTGATAAGATTAAGAATGAGACCATTCGAGAGAAGCTAGAGGTGGCCCTATAGTTGAAAAGATGAGGGAAGCGAGACTGCGATGGTTTGGACACGTGCAAAGAAAAAGTACCGATGCTCCTATTATAAGGTGCGAGAGGTTGAATTTAAGAGTTACACGGAGGATGAAAGATAGACCGAAGAAGTATTAGAGGGAGGTGATCAAACAAGATATGATTAAACTTGATCTTACTGAGGACATGACCTTAGATAGGAAGAAGTGGAGGTCGTGAATTAGAGTAGCAGACTAATAGATTAGTAGGGTTAGGTTGATGTTTGGCCGTGGGGTATAGTACAGTAGTATAATTTGTCATGTCTTTATAGCATGTGTTGTCATTATCTGTCTTATATGTGTTATTTTTATCGTATCTACATACTATCATGTAAATTTCATTATTAGTCGCTCTTCTTGTTTTCTTTTCTTTTCCTTTTTATTTTTTCATATCTAGTTTATTCTGCTTATGGATTTTTGTGAAACTCCCCAAAAAGTGCTCGAAAATGTGCCTTAGAAGTGTCCATAATCGTAATTTCCATATATCTCAAAATTCGTGCATGATATTGAAAATTCGACTTCATATTCTTGATTAGGGGGAAAAATTGAGTGGGAAATGGGTATAATCCGCATTTTAGAAGACTCATAGCAAAAAATAAATTTCTCCAGCTTTGCATTTTCCAATAAGGATTTGCGACCCCACCGTGACGCGGACCCGTCACGGAGTGGTGTTTGCACTTCCTTGATTTTTCAATGTCGGTCTAAAACAACGGTTTTGGCCCCATGCCCTTTTATGCGTAAAAACACATATACTTAGCCATTTTTTGACTCTATTAAGACGACCCCAAAAGTGCCCAAAAATGTATCTCGGAAGTGCCTGAAATTGTAAGTTCTATATATCTTAAAATTCGTGCGTTATTTCAAAAATCCAACTTCATATTCTTGATCAGGGGGTCAAATTGAGTGGGAAGTGAGTCTAACCCTGATTTTAGATCAACCGTAGCGAATTTCAAAATTTTAAAGTGGCGAAAAACAGTAAGGTTTTCGCTCCCCAGGAATGGCATGCTAGGGGCGCACCTCAATGTTAAAAGTGCCCAATTTTTTTTTAAACGACCCCAAAAAGTGCCCGAAATTGTGCCTGAGAATATTCAGAATTTTAAATTTCATATATCTCAATATTCATTTGTTATTTTAAAAATCCGACTTCATATTCTTGTTTAGGGGGCCAAAATTAGGGGGAAAAGGGTCTAACTCCGATTTTAGAGCAACCTTATCGAAATTCAAAAATTTCATGGTGCAATTTCCAGTGAGGTTTTCGCGTCGCCTCCGCAATGCGCCTCTGCCTATTTTGGAGACTATTTTTTTTAGTTCGGTCCAAGACTTCTAAGTCTTGGGCTAGTGTTCCCAAACGTGTTTTTACCTATACTTAGCCTTATTTTACCCTCATATCATCCTAAACATTTTCCAATACTCACTCAAACAAATAGCCATATTTTCACTCCCAAAATTCAAGTCCCAAACCTTCATCCCAAGCTAAGGTTCTACTTCAAGGTTCTTCTTCAAGCTTCTAGTCTCTATCTTCAATCTTCATCAAATTTATCTCTAAGCTAAGGTATGTGGGTTTTAGCCATTGAGTCCTTCCACCCATGGTGACTTAACCTCCTTTTACTCAAATTGCATGATTTAAAATTGATTTACAAATGGGTCTTGCTTATTATGAAATTCACTGCACATTATGTTAAAGCTATGAGAAATTGTGACTGTTTTGCTATATTTTGAGCTATAAATCTTTGATCAATTACCTTGAAAATCTAGCTTGGTCTCTTCTACACATATGATATCCTATATGAGTACGAGTTACTTAAGCATGTTTTACTAAGTATTGATCATACATGTCATATTGTTATGTTATGCCTACTGGTTAATATTATGCATTTTAGTTATGATGCCTATCTATTGTTGCATTGCATCCTACATACTTAGTACATTTACACACATGCCATATTATTATATTATGCCTATTGCCTATTGTTATGCATTTTAATTATGATGTCTATCTCTTGTTGTATTGCATTCTACATACTTAGTACATTCAAACGTACTAATGCATACTCTAGCCTACATGATATCACCATGTAGGAACCAGCGCCCAAGTTGATCATCCTCCTCCACGTTCTAGTTCGATGCTACTCAAGCTAGTTGGTGAGTCCTCCACTTCGGGGACCTTAGTCTACGCTCTCTTGTTATGTATTGAGACACTCTTCTTTATGTTCTATTTGACTATAAAGGTGAGTGTCACGACCCAACCCCGTGGGCCGTGACTAGTACCCGATTGGAGCAACCAAACAACGCTGCTAAGTCAAACTCAAAATATAGTCATTGTATCATTTACAGAAATTTTAACAGAGTTTCCTCTGTTTTTCTAACTAACCACCTGCACACAGAAAAATTCCAGCAACAGAATAAACATATATACATAGGTGCGGGCCTACTAGGACACCGTTACGGTACAACCGCCCAGCAAACATAACAGTTATACATAGTATCAAGACTGACAGCCAGTCTCACTTATTTAGCGCATATACATACTATACATCTGATCGTCGGTACCTGCGGGCATGAAACGCAGCCCTCGAAGAACGGGGGTCAGTACGAAAGATGTACCGAATATGTAAAGCAACATGTACTGAGTATATATTTATTAGGACAAGTATAAAAGCAGGATACAATGGTGACTTGTCTACGCGAAATATCAACAACCTTACGATAAGCACATATTCAAAATAATGACATACTTACTTTTGAAAAAAATACAAATCAGGATAATAACTCGCCACGGAGGTATGAAAGCCAAATGCAACAACTAATGTAGAACACATGAAATGTCGTAGTATAGGTGGCTAGGGAATAGTCACAACAAGAATATCTGAATAAGAAAAATCAATATCTGAATGACAAAGACCAACATCAAATTACTCAGACAACCACAGCAAGTCCACAATACACCAATGCAATATCGAAAGCCACGGATAACAACTTTCATTAGTCCATAGAAGGGGATTCCACCATAATACAAGATTTCTTTTCTAGACCTCCACATATTTACAAATT
>BAUE01062866.1:0-29896 GCA_000787875.1 Solanum virginianum | reverse complement strand
TTAAAAGTACACGACAATAAACTCATTTATATAAAATACCTTATTATAAAAGATTTAGAAAATAGGAGCAACTTACAATAATAAAATTGTCGAAGCTCTATACGATAAAACACTTCCCTTCAACTAATAAAACTCTCATAAAATATTATGCGGTATATATATATTTTCTCCTGGTACACTCACTCGTTGTTTTTTTTTTTTCATTTTTGTTCGCGTTGTCTACGGACAGAATGAGCCTCTTATATAGAGGCTTAAATGTCCTCTGCTCAACATTTTAAGCATTAAATAATGTAAAGAGGAGCACTAACTCTTAGTGCATTTAAAGATAATTAATTAAATATATCAAAGTGGAGAAATGATTTCCTAAGATAATGTTAAAATACTGACGCACTGCATAAATAATAATAATAATAATAATAATAATAATAATAATAATAATAATAATAAAATAATAATAAAGAAGGAAAAAAATAGTGGCTACATTGCAGCAACTCACGTCATTTCTTACTCATATATTAATTAATCTTAGCCATTGAATAATCCAAAATCCCTACTAGAGTTATTACGAGAGGAATATCTTTAAGAAAAATAACAGGATCAATTTTTAAAATACCTAACGGGTCTTTACAATAATCTCCACCAATGTATGCTTTTTTATGTATATTTGGTCTTCCTTCTCTTCATCCACCAAACAATGCCTGATTACATGTGGTTCTTCAAACTCATCATCATAATCGACCTTATTGTGTCATTTAACGCCAAACCCATGTCCACTGTTGTCACTGTTCCCGGCAACGGCATCGGATGACTACCTTTGTGTGCTCTTATTTCAATTAATTGGTCGACATATGTCACACACAACAGACATTTTGAAAAAAAATTGGGGCTGCTTCTTTTTTGATCCAAATAGACTCTTATCCCCATGGATTGTGTATTTTCAATGGTGGTGAATTCACATGCACTACATATTGTATCACCAAATCGACGAATGTCATGTCAACCCCTATTTGTGAAGCAGTAAGTCTCACTAGACCATAATAATTTGATGATGTATCATAAACACTTCTTCCATTTTGTAATCAATGTAGTTACCTATTGACAGTCATCTATATACCAAATAAAACACCATATATTCAACACTTGCAACTCCAAAGGTTTGTCATATTTTATAGTACAATGCAACTCAGCATAAACATAACTACACACACTATTTTCCTACTACTAGACACAATAATAATATACCAACAGATACATAATAATTAGACACATAATTTTTGAACTATAGCATACAATAATATATACCAACATAGTCACTATGTTATATAATACCATGCAGCTAACCAAATTTCAAAATTATCCACACCAATTTCCTACCATTACCTACACCAAGCATCCCCAATGCTGAAATTACTTTGACACATCAAACACCATTTGCATAACCGTACTTATCCTTTCAATTTTATGAATATTTTACCACAATCACAACTTACATTCACTACGCCATATTGTCATCTTTAAGCAGCATTTAAGTACCGAAAAAATGTTAAAATCATAACTATACATCTTTCTCCACCAAAGAATAAATGGAAAAAATGATATAATATTTTTTATTAATTTTCAAACTAATTCCATAAAATTTCAAATTATCACCAAATCCATCATACTACCATTTATATAATAGACTAAAACTAATTTTATTCTTATTTACATACCTGTTGTGTCCAATTTTTCATCATATTTTATGAGGATCGACACGTATTTGTCGTTATCCATGCAATTTTAATGGATAAATACCTTTGTTTCACACTTCCCAACTCTTCTTTTTCCCTGATAAAACTTCTCAATGTGTAGAGAAACTTTTTAGTATGCTTATAGTAAGGTAACTACACTACTTATAATTCATAGCAAGTGTGGTATTATTTTATTTCTATTTTCCCTCTATCCTCTGACACACAAAAAAAGATGTTTTCTTCTCTGTCAAATTGTTAGGATCTTTGCAGGTATGATGATATGGTTTTGATGATGACAAATACAAGAAAGATACAGGTAGGAAGAATCAGGTTCATCGTTGAAGCTTGGCAGAATATGAGTTGAAGCTGAAGCAGTATTTATGGAAACAAATAAATACGGATTCAGAGAAGGAAGCAGTGTTGGAAAAGACTCCTTTATGAAAAAAATGATGTGCCCATCTCAAGAAAGGAGTCCTACATGGAAGTCTTTAGGGTGCACTATAAATACATTCATCAACCCTAAAAGATACAGCTTTTGCAATCTGATTTCAGCGATCACTTTCAAGCAAGACTAAGGGCACTTGGCGAAAGGCTTTTAAGCAAGATCGAGAGTTAGGTTTTCTTGATTGTTCAAGTATGTCTGACAATCTTCTTAAAATCTTTGTTTAGTGACAAATTTTGTAAGAAGTTATTTTTGCTGTTTGTGAGTTGTGTTGAGAGTGGCTTTAACACTCAAGAGTTGAGTCTATTGCAAGTGGTATAAGTTGAACATTGCTCATTTTTTAAGTTAGTAAAGTTGTTGAAATCCTATGAGTGTAGGTAGTGATTATTTCTCTCTTGAGCAAGGAGGTTTTCCACTATAAGTATTTGCTTCTCTTTACTGCTTTAGCAAACTATCATGTACTGTTTGGTGAACCAGGTTCATTGGAAGGTTAGGGGCACCAATTCTTTCAATTGGTATCAGAGCAGGATTTTTCGTACAAGGTTAACTACTGCGAAAAGATAATGGCAGCCCCACCTATGACACAAGAGGGAGTTTCTCAATCCAGACAACCATTATTCGACAGATAATACTGTGGTTGGTGAAAACTTAGAATGATGAATCATATTGAAGGTGAACATCCTGATCGTTGGAACGTGGTGCTCAATAGACTGACTATTCCAATGAAGAATGCCTCTACTAAGGATGCTCCCAGGGTATCTAAGGAACGAAGTGAATGAAATGATGCTGATAAGATTGCCGCTCAGAACAATGCCAAGGCCAAGAAGATCTTGCATGACGATGCCAAGCAGATATGTGATACTCTGGAAATCGCTTATGAAGGTACATCTCAAGTGAAGAAGGCTAAGATTGACAATCTCAATTGACAGTATGAGTTACTCAGAATGCATGAAGGTGAAACTATACATGCAATAGAAACACTCAGAATGCATGAAGGTGAAACTATATATGCAATAGAAACCAGGTTCTTTGCTATCGTCAATTGAGATCTACTCCTTGGGTAAAGTCATCCCCATTGGGAAGGCCATCCGAAAGCTGCTGAGTGTGTTACCTGAATCTTGGAAAAGCAAAGTTGAAGCTATCATCGAATCTAAAGACCTAGACAATATGTCATTGGATCAGCTGTTAGGAACTCTTGCTACTTACGAGTTCAAGAAGAATTGGGAGAAAGAACTTAATAACAAAATGAAGGACAAGAACTTGGCTTTGAAAGCTGTGGAAAAGGAGGACTATGAAGAAGAAAATATAGCTTTGATTACCAAGAAGTTCCAGTAGGTGCTAAGAAGAGGGAACGCTGGATAATGAATAACCACTCAAAGTACTATTGAAAAGGATATGAGGGAACAATTATGCCACAAGTGCGGTAACCCTGACCACTTCATCAAGTTCTGCCCACTCTAGACACTTGAGTACAAGAAGAACAACCTAAAGAAGCCTAAAGAAACCAACGGTGAACCTTATGTCTACAGAGACAGAAGGATGTCTAGTCAGGAAGTAGATCTTTCAGTGCAAAGAGCATTGGCAGTACTAGTAGGGAATCCAGGTGAAGAATCAGATGATGAGACTCCAGAGAATCAATCTCTCATAGTAGTAGATGAACTAGAAAAATATGACTTTCTTGCTCTCTATTGCCATGGAGGATTTTGCTAAAGAAGGAGACAAGGAGCAGAAAATATAGGTTGCTGATCCTAAAATCGACAAAGTTGGAGCTGGGCAGGAGAACTTGGCGCAAATGGCAGAAGCAGATTCTCATGATCTGGATGATGCTTTGCTGGATACCAAGGTGAATATTGAATAAGCTAAAGCTAATATTCATACTTATTCCAAGAAAAATCTTGAGTCTCTATTACAGGTCCTGATTGAAGCCTATCTGACCGTTTGTGACTCTAAGGACCTTCTTTTGGAAGAATATGCCCTGTTGAGAACTGAGAATATTGAGCTTGAAATGTTAATCAAAAACTACAGTTGGAGATTGACGGTCTTAAGTCCTTTAGGAATGAGAAAAATGTCATGAGTATGACCCAATCTGATCTGGAAGAAAATGTTAAAAAGTTAAGAGAATAGCTAGGCAACATGAGTCATGTGAATGAGGTTCTCCTGAAAGAACTTGAACAGACCAAAGCCAAATTAGAGCACACTATGAAGTAGAGCAAGTCCTCTGCTATGCTCGAGGATATGCAGCAAGGTTAGTCCACCACTAAGTATAGGATTGGGTTCAAAATCAAAGAATCTAAGAACCAGGCTATAGATCATGGGGATTAGTGTACCTTATGTGGGATGTCTGGACATGTTAGAGAGAACTGCGATAAAAATGCCAAAGCCCTGAATAGGAATATATCTTATATTAATAGAAACCATGAAACGGGTAACCCAAGAAGGGGAACAGGATAAAAGTACTCTCATAGGAGTAATAGGAATAGGACAGAGAGGAGATACCCCCTCAGAACTAACAGTAATTGGTCAGGAAGAAGATACCCCCTAGGCTTAGTTGGTTTAATAATAAATAAAGATACCTCCTAGAACCAACAAGAATCAGTCAGGCAGAAGACACCCTTATACATCTTATTGGTTCAGTAATGAAAGTAGATACTTTGTCGATACCACCAGTGCAAGACAAGTCAACAGGAATCTTCCTTCCTGGGCAAGAAGGTAATTCACCCTTTCTACAATCAAAAGGGACTCAAGTGGATCTAGGTACCCAAATCTCACATCTGTTAATTGTGCAGGTACCTGTACAAGGAAAACAAAAGTAGTGGTACTTGGATAGTGCATGGTCCAGGCATATGACGGGCGACAAACACAACTTTCTTCTACTGAGTGACTTCCAAGGTGGAAACATTGGCTTTAGAAATGGGAAACAAGGTGGAATTAAAGGCATTGGAAAGGTGGGACCCTCTATATCCCAATGCAGTAAAAATGTGTATTATGTAGAAGGTCTGAAGAACAACCTTCTAAGCGTGTCTCAAATGTGTGACAAAGGAAATGACGTAATCTTCACTGCATCAGAGTGCAAGGTGACAAATGCAGTTTCCAAGAGGCTAATACTAAAGGGAATGAGGCACAAAAATGTGTACAAAGTGGATATCAATGGTCCATGTCAACCAGAGATGAAGTGCTTAATTGCCATGAGTGATGCTTCCTCCCTATGGCACAAGAGTCTAGGACATGCCAATTTCTCCATAATAACCAAACTGATCCTCAAAGGTCTGGTTCTAAGATTGCCTGAAGAAAAAATGAGTGAAGAATAAGTGTGTAGAGCATGCGGTCGAGGTAAGCATGTTAGGAGCAATTTTCAACCAATAGGGCTGGTTAGCACTAATGGCTCACTAGAACTAGTTCACATGGATCTCTGTGGACCAATGAGTGTACTGAGCTGAGGTGGTAACAGGCATGTCTTTGGTCTTGTAGATGACTACTCAAGATTCACTTGGACCTTCTTCATAAAATCCAAAGAGGAAACATTTGATGTGTTTTCTGTATATGCTAAGATGGTCTAAAAGAATTTGAATTACCAGCTAAAGAGCTTGAGAACTGACCATGGTATAGAATTCAAAAACTCTAAGTTTCTCATATTCTGTGCTGAAAATGGGGTGACTCACAACTTCTCAGCCCCTAGAACTCCTCAATAAAATGGGGTTATGGAAAGAAAGAATAGATCCTTAGATGATATGGCTAGATCCATGCTGATAGCTAGTAATCTTCCGCAAAGCTTCTGGGCTGAAGTAGTGAACACAGCCTGTTACCTCATCAACAGATGCATTATCAGACTCATCTTGAATAAAACCCCCTATGAATTACTTAAAGGTAGAAAATCAAACCTAGCACACCTCCATTCCTTTGGCTGTGTTTGCTACGTACACAACAATGGAAAAGATGCTCTGGGCAAGTTTGATACCAAAAGTGATGAGGGATTCTTCATTAGGTACTCATCTCACAACAAAGCTTATAAAGTGTACAATAAAAGAACCAAATACCTAGAAGAAAGTACATATGTTATATTTGATGAGACCAATCAAGGGGCTGAGAAAGTCTTGCAAGAAAATATACAAAAGGGAGCAGGAGTTCTCACCTGGAAGGAATCAAATGATGAGCACGATAGGGAACAGGGAAGTGGACCGAGTCCACCAAATTCGAGAAATGGAGAAAGTGAAGCATCCACTCCAGAAGTGCATCACACTGAAAATAGTTCTCCAGAGACAACACTGGCTGCTAAACTTGGTCCCTCGAATGCTATGACCAATAATCTTGTACCTGAGGAAGCGGGCAGTAATTGGAAGCACAAGAGCTCTCATCCTCTTGAGAACCTGTTGACACCCGTAGATTCAGGCATCTCTACCAGGTCAAATCTCAGAAGCATGTGTGCCTACTCTGCATACGTATCCCTGATTGAACATAAGAATATGAAAGAAGCTCTACAGGATCAAGAAAGGATATATGTAATGCAAGAAGAACTCTTATAGATTGAACAAAGCAAGGTGTGGCACCTGGTCCCACCTCCTAAATATCAAACCATCATCAGCACGAAATGGGTCTTCAGGAACAAGCTGGATGGACAAGGAATGATCATAAGGAATAAGGCAAGATTGGTGGTGTAAGGATATAATCAAGAGGAATGTATTGATTATGATGAGACCTTTGCTCCAGTGGCACGCATCGAAGCCATTGGTATGCTCATAGCCTTTGCTGCTCATATAGAATTCAAACTATATCAGATGGATGTCAAGAGAGCATTTCTAAATGGGTATTTGCAAGAGGAAGTGTATGTCAAAAAACCTCCCGAGTTCGAAAATCATGAGCATCCTGACTATATGTACAAACTGGACAAAGCTTTTTATGGACTGAAATAGGCACCTAGATCATAGTATGACCGGTTGTCAAATTTTCTGCTAAAATATGGGTACTCAAGAGGAACGATTAATAAAACCCTATTTCTGAAGAAACGAGGAGCTCATGTACTTATTGTACAGGTATATGTGGATGACATCATCTTTGGAGAAACTAAAGCTTCTCTAGGCAGAGAATTTGTAAAACTCATGATGAACGAGTTTGAGATGAGTATGATAGGTGAAATTAATTTCTTCCTAGGACTTCAGATATATTAGGGACAGACGGACACTAGTATTCATCAGCAAAAATACATCAAGGATCTTCTCACTAAGTTTAGAATGACGGATGTCAAAGCAAGTGATACACACATGGCTACCACCATAAGGCTTGATAAGGATGAGGCAGGAGTGGATGTAAATGAAACCAAGTATAGAGGAATGATTGGGTCACTTTTATACTTAACTGCTAGCAGACCAGATATAGATTTTAGCATTGGGATATATGCTTGGTTCCAGGCCAAACCCAAGGAATCACACCTCAAGGCTGTCAAACGGATTCTTCGCTACCTAAAAGGGTCAACCGACCTGGTTCTCTAGTATCCTACTAGGTCCTCATTTGATCTTGTTTGTTTTGCTGATGCAGATTATGCAAGTTATTCCGTAGACAAGAAAAGTACCTCTGGAATGGCATATTTCCTGGGGTCTTATCTAGTCTCATGGGCAACCAAGAAATAAAACTCTGTGGCCTTGTCAACTGTCAAAGCAGAATATATTGCTGCGGCCTCCTACTATGCTAAACTTCTATGGATCAAACAGCAACTTGCAGACTTCAGGATACAAGTTGAGTGCATCCCCATTATGTGTGACAATACCAGTGTTGTGAATATAGTGAAGAACCCGGTTTAGTACAAGCGTACAAAACACATTGATGTAAGGCATCACTTCCTGAGGGACAATATGGAGAAGGGATTCATTGAAATGGTATTTTGTAAAACAGAGGACCAAGTGGCTGATATATTCACCAAAGACTTGAGCAAGGAATAGTTTGAGCAAAATCGCCTTTAATTGGGGTTAATCAGGGAGCTCTAACTTGATTACTTCTCTCCCCTTGACTCTCAAATTGATCTTTAAACACTGTATAGTCATTCTAACTTGATTAAGCTTGCAAGCTGACCACTAAGAGATCTACTAGAGGAAATGACAATTGGGAACTGATGATATTACCCTTAGTGTCTATTGCTAGGAGTGAGGCATCGAGTCAGGGGTAACTAGTCTTCATATATTGATATATCAGGTACGCATCAGCTCCATTACTTCCACAATCTTAATGAATAGATAGCCAGTTAAAAGTTGTCTGTGGCTCAAACTTGGTCCCATCTATCTGATTCTCAAATTGGCGAGAAGGGCGACATCTTAAAAATAGGCAATGATCATCATTCCTTGGGGTCCCAAGACTCATGCCAGTTGCAGTGTCAGCACACGTCTTTTCAATCCAATCCTAGTGTTTGCTCTAACTCTCAAGAAAATCCCCTCATAACTGCTGTATGCCCATATATTTCTCATAAAAAACTATTTCTTCAAAGTAGCTAAATCCTTTGCTCAAGAAATCTCAAATATGGCATCTCTAGTAGACTACTCCGATAAAGATTCTAATGACACCGCTCCATCACCGCCATAGGAACTTTTTCAGGGGGAACTGCACTCTTCACCCTTCATCTACAATCGTTCCCCACCATTATCTCCGCCACCGGCCACTACAGGTGAACCCCCTCGCTTCTCTTCTTCACCATCTCTGAACTTCCCTCCTTATCAGCCTCACCCCTCGTTGTTAAGACCCTACCGACCACATGTCCCCTTGCTAGTCCCTAACCCTCAGCTCTCTCTTCATCGCCTTATTGATGAACCCTCATTATTCTCCACAGACATACCTTCTATTCGGGTCATGTCACCACCGCCTGTGTCTCCCCAGCCCTTAGTCGACCCCTTGTCAATAGCGCCTCCATCTACCCCTGAGCTAGCTGATTCTCAGGATGACATTTCTCTGGCTCACGTCCGTCGATGCACCATCCGTTGCCTGGCTTCTTCGTATGTATCTCCAAAGCTTGTTGCTCCTCACTCTCGTGTGCCACTTACTAGGAGCAGAAAGCATGTGATGGACTCCTCCACTCCATCATCTAGCCAAAGAAAGGTCCATTTGTGTAAGGCTACTTCTTCTCCCTCTTCCCCTATATATGTTTCTTCCTCCCTGATGATACCCTTGAACCTGCCTCCACCCATGGGAAAGAACATATAGAAAATTTTAACAAACTAGGCAAGAAGGTCTATTTTGGGTAGAAAGGGGTACTTAGAGGTCGGGTGATTCACCTTGAGGTACGTGAATACCCTGTGATTATATAAATATATGAAAAATTAGCATTTTAGGGTTGGTTTGATTTGTTGAGTGACACTGAAACGCCAGTGTTTTAGACTGAGATGGTGGAGTTTTACACCAATTTGGGTTTTGTTGCTGGGGATATGGCTACTTTGAGTGTTCGTGGGATCTATATTTTGTTCAATAAGGTTAAGCTTGGGTAGATTTTGTATATTCCTATGGTGGGGCTGGCGGAGTACACCTGGTTGGAGGATTTTAGGTGCTTGCTGACTTCAAAGTTTATGGAGGAGAGGGTTACTGATGTCCCTCGTAAGGTGTATAAGGTGGAGATGCCACCCTTCTTGAAGCTTCTATTTGAGGTGGTGCACAAGGTGATCCTACTTAGGGGTGAGCTCAGGCATGAGGCCACATTTTGCAACATGGGCGTTGCAAATACAATTGATCTTCAGGAGCCTATTGACTAGCATGCTCTAATTATGCAACACATGACTCACATTGCTGATCTAGCTGAGGGTCATCATCAATTGGCCTATGGTAACCTGCTCACTCATATGTTCCAGGCTTTCAAGGTTCCACTTAGTATTGGGAGGGTCTTGACCAAGAAGGATATGATTGATCGACACACCGCCCTTGAATGTCAGGTTGCTCCTCCTGTTATTGCTGCTGCTGCACGTGTTCCACTAAGGACCACTGGCTCCGTTACTCAGCTCATGAGGGAACAACATGAGTCTCAGGCTGAATGGGCTCATCTCTAGACTAGGATTAATGAACTTCAGGACCATCTCGGTGCTTCTCAGGCTGAGGTTGCCCGTCTTAAGGACCAATATCTTCAGCAGCAGGTGGATCATAATCAGTGGGTGGATTCCCTTGTTAGGCTTCTAGGAGAAGGCCCTTCCCTACTTCCTCCTTAGTCACTCTTTTTCATTGCTATCCTTCTTTGGGCTTCTGCCACAGACAATATTTTTTGAATGTGTATACGTTTTTGTTGTGGATGCTTATGCGAGCGCTGGTGCTTGCTTGTTATTTTTGCTATGGATGTCTATTTTTCTTGCTATGCTGCATTACTCTGAGCCTTATAAATGGCTAATATCCTCAGTTTTAATACTGTTGTGTTCTCTATTGTTTCTGACTTTTCGCCTGTTGTTTTTTCTTGTTTCTATGACTTGTGCTACTGTTTACTATCTTTTTGTGATGTCAAAAGGGGGAAGTTCTCTATGCAGACATGTTTGTCATCATTAAAAAGGGAGAATTTGTTAGGATCTGTGCAGATATGATGATATTATTTTGATGATGGCAAACACAAGCCAGAAACAGGTAGGAAGAATCAGGTCCGTCGTTGAGGCTAGGCAGAATCTGAGTTGAAGCTGAAGCATTTTTTATGGAAACAAATAAATATAGATTTAGGGAAGGAAGCAACATTGGAAAAGGACTCCTTTATGGAAAAAAATGATGTGCCCATCTTAAGAAAGGAGTCCTATATGGAAAGTCTTTAGGGTGCACTATAAATACATTCGTCAACCCTAAAAGACATAGCTTTTTCAATCTGATTTCGACGATCACTTTCAAGCAAGAGCAAGGGATCTTGGCTAAGAGCTTTCAAGAAAGATCTAGAGTTAGGTTTTCTTAATTGTTCAAGTTTGTTCGACAATCTTCTTAGAATCTTTGTTTAGTGACAAATTTTGTAAGAAGTTGTTTTTACTGTTTGTGAGTTGTGTTGAGAGTGGGTTTGACTCTCAAGAGTTGAGTTTACTGCAAGTGGTGTAAGTTGAACATTGCTCATTTTTGAAGTTAGTGAAATTGTTGAAATCCTACAAGTGTAGGTAGTGGTTGTTTCTCCCTTGAGCAAGGAGTTTTTCCACTATAAGTGTTTGCTTCTCTTTACTGCTTTAGCAAACTATTATGTACTGTTTCGGTGAATCAGGTTCATTGGATGGTTAGGGACAACAACTCTTTCACAAATCAAATTAATTGCTTTGCTTAATTTATGAAAGAGAAAATCAATTTATAATAAAAAAATATAAATAACAAGAAGGTGGTACAACCAAATAAAACACGTTGCTCTACTCTTTATTGGTACCCATTGTTGATTTTTAAAAATGAAGGACAATTTGTACATCAACATGTGAATCACCATTAATTAACACAATACACAAAAAATAATTTTATATTTGTTCTAGTATTGTGGAATACGGCTACTGACATTTTAAATTTTTTTTGACCTTTCCACCCAATCACATCATATTCACATCAACTTTGGTCACCATAAATCACACTCTCTTTCCTAGTTTTGTAATAAAAGTTTGCATATTAGTGTAAATAAAGAAATATTGGTAGGGGCTTTTAATTTCATGGGTGAATCTTGTATAGAAAAGCAAATCATCCTATTTAATAATCAAACATGAAAAAATTTAAAATTATTTTCTCCCGTACCAAACTCACCCTTAATGTGTTCATTATTTAAATATCGATTTAGCTATAAGAAAATATAGGTGAACAAAGTCACTTTCGTTTTTCACAAAGGAAGGTTTTCTTCAAATTTTTTGCCATTTGACTTAAAATGTCCCTTTTTTTCTTCTCTTCTTTTTATTAGAAAAGCTTATTGTCTGTTATAAAACATATATATATATATATATATATATATATATATATATATATATATATATATATATATATATATATATATATATATATATATATATATATAATTTGACACATAATTTTTAATAAAAATACAAATAACATTATACTCAACCCATATCTACCAAAGTATATATGTACTAGAACACGCCTCCGTGTTACCACGAGCCCAATATCTATTATTTTTTTATCTCAATTTATATGACATAGATAGAATTTAGAGAGTCAATTAAATTTCAAGATAATTATTTTTTAGATATTTTAAGTTATTAATTATGGTTCCTTTTTCAATTTATGTAACACCAATAAAATTTTAGATTTTTTAACTATTGTGATTTATATTACTTTTACGTTATTTTAAAATAATATATATTACTCCATCTGTCCATATTAACTTAATTTATGATACTTTTATGTAGTTTGTAAATATATAAAAAAAATTGAAAAGAAGGCAAACAAATTAAAATTTTGCATGTCGACATGCTACCTTCTTGAGCCTTTTAATATGTGAAATAATATTTATGTTTGAATATGCTATTATTTTAAAAGTAAGTTAGGAAGCAAGCTACAAGTAGTTATTTTTCAAATTTGAAAATCCCGAACACTTTTTTCTTAAAATATTTCAAATTATTGAATATTATAATTTATAGTATAATTTTTTTTAATATATATACAATAATACCTCAACATAGCTATTGAGGCTTGAACCCATGACCAAGAGAATGAAAGTCCTTACTTTATATTGGACACCCTACTGAAGATCATGGCTAAAGTGACACATATGAAGAGCTTAGGGACTGAAATATGTAATTAGCTTAAGTTAGTTGACGGACTTAGTTATTTAGTTAGCAGTTTGTTAGAAATCTGATAAAAGTCAGCGAGGAGAAGTTAATACAACTTTAGTCTATAAATAACAAAGGAAGTCAAATTGTAGGTGAGGTTTTCCAATTCACTATTGTATAGATTGATACAGCTCAAGGAGCAATGTATAAAGTTCTTCCTTCTCCCTGCATCTATTAGTTTCTTTGAGTTGAATCTATGGAGATCAAGTAATTCAACGTGGTATTAGAGCGGCATGATCTAGCGGATCAGTAGAGCTAGCTTTCATTGCTGTTGGAGTCGAAATTAAGATCAATCGAAGAGTGAATTGAAGTTTTTTCTCAGAATTTGTTGAGCTCAATTAAAGAAGTGTATCAATGGCGACTGTGGAAAACACATGTGGAAAGAGTGTTCATGATGAGGAGATCATGATTGGAGTGAATCATCCTCTGTATTTGAGGCTTTCAGATACATCAGGTGAGTATCTGATTGAGTTCAAATTCTCTGGAACTAAGAATTATAATCTATGATCGAGATCTATGAGAATAACACTATTTGCCAAAAAAAATTGTTTTGTTTGATGGAAGTTGCAAAAGAAATACATACAATGCATCTCTACATGCTTAATAGGATCAATGTGATGCTTTTGTTCTGAGTTGTATAATGAATGTTGTGTCTAAGAAACTATAGAGCAATGCTATCTATGGTTCTAATGCTGCAAGTTCTGGAAGGAATTGAAGGACAGATTTGACAAAAGGAATATATCGAGAATTTACAGGTTGCATCAAGAGATAGTAGATTTGACTTAAGGACTTGGAACTTGTGGCAAACTATTATTCGAAACTAAGAGACCTATAAGGAGAATATGATGATACGGTACCAAATCCTTCATGTGGTGTTTGTAGATTATCTACAATATCAACTTGTGCAATTCTTGAGTGGATTGAATGATTCATTTAGACAAGCTAAGAGCCAGATCATTGATGAGTCGTAGAAATATGATTCTTGTAATGCTTTAAATGAAGGATTTTCATGCGTTGTCAAGTAAATTTGTTATTTTGATGTGTGGTTTTGTCATTTTTCAAGAAAAGTGATTAAGACATGGAGAAATGGGTCAAAAATAGGGAAATGAATGAAAAATGATCAAGTGTGAGCATAAGGAGACCTTCACGACTCGTGTAGGATCACATGGACCGTGAAAGGCCACATGGATGAGGCCTTGGCGAGTGAAGCATAAATGGAACCAAGTGAGGGTACACGGGTGTCTACACAAGTTGTGTACCACTACACTGACCGTGAGGCCCACCATGGCCTCACACTTGGCGCAACACAGCATGGCTTGAAGCTGAGAAAAGTTAATGAAGAAAGATCACCTAAGGCACATCCTACGGTACCCTTCACGAGTCGTGGGAATCGACAAGGTCGTGGCATGTGTCGTAAAAATGATGTGAAGGGGAGCCATTATCGTCGAAAATTGTAGAATTTGCACAAGTGAGGCAAGACGGGCCGGTTCACGGTACTTGAACCCTCACACGGATCATATCCATACATGAGAGGCGTGACATAGTGAAAAGAAAGTTTTGAAGATCAAGTGTTGACTCACGGTCCGTCTACTATCACACGGGCCGTACAGTAGCCCGTATCCATGACGACGTGGTTTTCCTATTTTAAGTTGGATTAGATTTTCCTTGTGTATATATATACTATTTTTATTCCATTTTACTTAGTCTTGGACTACTGGAGATAGAGAACACAGAAAGAACACTATTTTGCTTTCAATTTCATTGAACTCTTGGATTTTAATTATCTTATTAGAGATTGTAGTTCGTGGATTCACTAATTCTTCAATAGTAAGTTCTTTATTATGAATTCTTTATATTGTTGTGGGCTATCTTTCTTGAATATGCTAGGCTAAATCCACAACTAAGGTTGTGGGAACCATGACAAATCAATAAGATAGATGAATATGGGGTAAATCTCAGGATTGATTAGCGTATACATTGTAGTATTCTTCACTTTAACTACATCCATAATGAGTCAACATATTAGGTAAGCCTGTATTCATTACATGCCCGAAAGGGATATAGTAATTAGGGAAAGAGTTCTATGACAGAAATTCAGGATTTTTAACCTAGTCTAATTACTTGAGATCGAAAGGTGAGAGTATTCTGGGGTTGATAACAGAGGTTAGTAAGTACATGTTTTGAGATTAAAAGGTGATGAATATGGAGTACATCTAAGAAGGACCGAAAGGTGAATTAGGTGTTATATAACTTGTTAGATCTTGTATACGCAATCATGAATTAGTTTACAACATAGATTTGGCTATCGCATCAGATGTCATGGGGAACACAATCCTAGCCTCACATTAACATTTGAAATCCAATGGTCTTTGTACTCGTTTGTCACTCTAGTTTAGTAGTTTAGTTTGAAAGACTAGACCCCCCCATTTACTTTGTCTTTTTATTTTGGGAATAGATATTATATTTGAAAAAGAATGCTAATAGATTTATTCTTACGCATTCCCTGTGGGATCGACTCAACTCTGGTTGAGTTCTATATTTGATCAACGATCACTTTTCTATTCTTTTTGGAGTGTAAATTTGGCATATCAAATTTTAGCATCGTTGCTAGGGAATACAACGAAGTAATAGTCTCTTGGTTGCTACTTTCAGTGTGCAATACTAGTCCCTAATTTTACTTTTATTTCTTGTTTTTATTCTTGGTAGGGATCTAGTATTGCATGCCAAACACCCGAAGTAAGGTGAAGCACTTATTCCTTACGAACCTAAGCTCACTAAGTGAATCCGCAAAATGACTGCCCAAGAAGTCGATGCAGTAAGATGGAGAGAGTTGGCCGTGAACCCTGCAGGTGAGGGAAACAATGGTCTGGGTGAAGATGACCTTGCTGGTAATGAGGTGCCACCAGCGGCTCCACTTAGACAAGTGCCATTGTGCCACCTCCACATCAGCAACTCGATGTAAGATCCCAAGGACCTCAACAGCCCCAAGCAGTAATGATGACGATGAGGGTGCTGGGACCAGTAGAGCAATAGTGCTTCCCCCACTGCCTATAGGTGTCAAGCTCACCATCACTAGTATTATGTTACAGATGCTACAGTTGAAAGGGTTGTTTAGCGAAGTAGCAACTGAGGACGTAAATCAGCATGCCATGAACTTCTTGACGATATGACAATCAACCGATATCCCAGGGTTCAGTCAGTAAGCACTTAGGTTGTGATTATTTTCATTGTCTCTTACTGCTGAGGTGACAAAGTAGCTGAATGATCTTTCGCATGATTCCATCTACACTTAGGGAACATTAAAAGAAGCTTTCTTGTAGAGATTCTTCCCTACATCGAGACAGCTGAAGATCACAGATGACATTGGGTCTAACAAACAACTATTGAATGAAGCACTATATGAAACTTGGGAGAGATTCAGGAAGAATCTTAAGTAATGCCCTAACCACTACCTCATAGATGAGCATTTGAAAGTAGTTTTCTATAGGTCTTGCAACTTTGTGATGAAGCCTATCATTGATGCTGCTTGTGGAGGATCATACATCTCTAGAACATTCCTAGACATAGTGGTGATCTTGGATCAAGTAGCCAAGAATAGCAGAGCATGGTACACCAGAGATGAAGACTACTCTGGGTTTATTTTCGAGATAACTTTAGAACAGCACAAGAAAAAGGAGGAACGTGATCAAGACATGGCCCGTATGCGGACCCAGCTAGACTTACTGACAAAGCGCCTACTAAAAGGAAGCCTAGAAAAGGTAAACACTATGGATACAATGTCTAGGTATGATGATCAAAGCTATAATTATGATGTGAGAGGCTAACTTTTTGGGCAGCCAGGGGGGTTACCGACCATTTAACGCTAGTAATCTAGGTCAGAATTATGGTCATGAGAACTATCAAGGAAATTGGCAAAATAGAGATGGTTAAAGGAACCGTGAGCATCAGAATAATTGAGATGGAAACTCAAATTTAGAAGAGCTGATAGTAAAGGTTCTTGACAAGGTTGAGTCCACTGAGGCAGGGTTCCGAGACATGAAAGAAGAAATGTCCAATATTCGGTAGCTAGTTGACTCATATTTCACCTGAATCAAGCAACTAGAGTAGCAAATGGGGCAACTGTCAGCCTCAATAAATCAGAGGAAAGCGCGGTCACTTCCTAGCGACACTATTCAGAACCCAAAAAATGATGTTCACTGCATGGCAGTAACCACAAGGATTAGTAAGGTACTTTCTGATCCTGTTGTAGCCAGTGATACAGGTATTGATAAAGCTGATGGTAAGGTACTTGACCCTGTGGAGGTGTATGTTGATAATGTGAGTGAAGAGATTGATGTGGCACTAACAGAGCCTGAGGTTGCTAAAGATGCGGAAGAGTTAGAAAAACTAGCAACTCAGCCTCTACCAGACATTCCTAAGCCACCACAATTATTCCCACAGAGATTGCAGAAGAAAGTTGAGGATGGTAAGTTTTAGAAATTCTTATCTATGCTGAAGGAGCTATCAGTGAATATCTCTCTAGTGGAAGTACTTGTGCAAATCCCAGGCTAAGCTAAGTTCATGAAGGACATAGTAACAAAGAAGAGGACAACCACGATCAAGCTGGTAAATAATCTTCATCACTGTAGTGCCATTGCTACGAGATCCCTTGTCGAGAAGAAGGAAGGTTCGGAGCTTTCACTATCCCATTCACTATTAGAGAGTATGACTTTGCACAGGCTCTCTGTGATTTGGGTGCCAGCACTAACTTGATGTTGCCGGCAATTTACAAGCGGGTTTAGCAGCTCCCACACCCACTACAATATGGCTACTTATGGCAGACATATCAGTGAAGCAGCCCGTGAGGATCTTGTATGATGTGTTAGTCTGTGTTAGGTTCATATTTCCTGTGGATTTTATCATTTTGGACTGTCAGGTGGATTTTGAGGTTCCCATTATCCTTGGGAGACCATTTTTGGTTACTGGCATGGCATTGATAGATATGGAGCGTGGGGAGCTTACCTTTAGATTGAATACTGAAAAAGTAAAGTTCAATGTGTGTGCTGCAATGAAGAGACCCAAAGAGGTAGTTGTAATGTCGGTCGTGGATGTGGATGATGACTATCTTTTTGAGATTCCACTTGAAGAAAAGATGATTGTGGACTCACTAGTAGCGGTGTTGATGAACTTCCCAGAGGATGGTATCAATAGGTACAAAGACACTGTAAATGTGTTGCAAGGTAGGGGAACCAGGCAACTTATCCCTAGAAAGTTGGACTTGGACCTGCAGAACAGACCTAAACCTCCAGCCAAACCTCCTATTGAGGAGCGTCCAGCTGTGGAGCTCAAAGAGCTGCCCCAACACTTAACGTATGTATTTTTGGGCACTAACAACACTCTTCCAGTGATTGTGGCTGCAGATCTTCAAGAAGACTAGGTAAAGGCATTGTTGGGGGTCCTCTATAAGTTCAAAAGAGCTATTGGTTGGACCATTGCAAATATTATAGGGATTCCTTTAGAATATACATGCACAAGATCAAGTTAGAGGATAATTATGTGCCCAACATTAAGCACCTTCACAGGCTGAATGCATCCATATAAGAGGTGATGAAGAAGGAGATTATAAAGTGGCTAGATGTTGGCGTGATATACCCCATTTCTGACAGCAGGTGGGTCAACCCCGTTCAATGTGTCCATAAGAAAGGGGGCATGATAGTGGTAGCTAATGATAGAAATGAGTTGGTCCCTTTAAGACTTGTTATTGGGTGGCGAGCATGCATGGACTACCAGAAGCTAAATAGATGGACCTTGAAGGACCATTTCCCCATGCCTTTCGTGGACTAAATGTTAGACAGGTTGGCAGGAAGAGGGTGGTATTGCTTCTTGGACGGGTACTCGGGCTACAATCAAATATCTATAGCCCCAAAAGATCAGGAGAAGACCACCTTCACTTGCCCATATGACACTTTTACCTTCAGGAGAATGTCTTATGGGTTATGCAATTCCCCAGCCACATTCTAGCGATGTAGATGTCGATCATGTCAAAGACACCCTCGAGGTAATTACGGATGACTTCTCTATAGTGGGCGATTCCTTTGATGATTGTCTGTTGAACCTTAGCAGGGCACTATAATATTGTGAGCAGATGAACTTGGTGTTAAACTGGGAAAAATGTCATTTCATGGTTAAGGAGGGGATAGTCCTTGGCCATAAGATTTTTGACAAGGGAATAGAGGTGGATAAGACAAGGATTGAGGTTATCGAGAAGTTTCCACCACCTATATCTGTGGAGGAGATTCGGAGTTTTCTCAGATGTGCAGGTTTCTACCGCCAGTTTATTAAGGATTTCTCTAAGATTTCACACCCATTAAGCAAGCTCTTTGAGAAAGATGCTAAGTTTCAGTTCGATGACAGCTGTCGACATGCCTTTAAAACTTTGAAGCAAAAGTTGATTTCTGCACCTGTGGTGGTTGCACCTGACTGGGCTACCCCTTTTGAGGTTATATGTGATGCGAGTGGAATTGTTGTGGGTGTTGTACTTGGGCAGAAGCACAACAAGATTTTTCATCCTATCTACTACGCTAGCAAAACCCTCAATGATGCTTAAAGGAATTATACAGTGACTAAGCAAGAATTGTTGGTTGTGGTGTACGTATTTGACAAGTTTAGGGCCTACTTATTGGGCATAAAAGTGATAGTGCACACCGACCATGCAACCTTGAGATATCTGATGGCAAAGAAAGATGCCAAGCTGAGGCTGATTAGATAGGTTCTCCCGCTGCAAGAGTTTGACTTTGAGGTCCAAGACCGAAAAGATCTGAGAATCAGGTAGCAGAACACTTGTCCAGGTTGGAAGATGAGTCAAGAGCGAAGGATTGGTTGAACATCGATGATTTCTTTCCAGATGAGTAGGTATAATTGGCAGCTTCTGTTGACCTTATTCCTTTGTTTGTTTATTTTGCTAACTTTCTGGTGAGTGACATTATGCTTAAGGGCCATAACCCTCACCAAAGAAAAAGGTTTTTTCATAATGTGCACAGGTACTTCTGGGATGACCCGTATGTATTCCGATCATATGTTGATGGGGTCATCAGGCGGTGCATTCCAGAAGTGGAGATGATGAGTATTATGGAGGCCTGTCACTCTTCCTCAGTAAGGGTTCATCATGGTAGTGCTAGGACAACAAAGAAGATTCTGCAATGTGGGTACTACTAGCCCACCATCTACAAAGACGCCTAGTAGTTGGTCCTAGGGTATGATCAGTATTAGCAATAGGGCAACATCTTTAGGCATCTAGAGTTGCCCATGACCCCTATTCTTGAAGTAGAAATATTTAACGTCTGAGGTATCAACTTCATGGGCCCATTTTTGAGCTCCTATGGCATAAAATACATCCTTGTGGTAGTAGACTATGTCTCTAAGTGGGTGAAGGCAGTTGTATTACCGAATAATGAAAGCAAGAGTGTTGTCCAATTTATGAGGTGGAATACCCAGAACTATCATTAGTGATAGAGGTTCTCACTTTTGTAATAAGGTCTTCCATGTGATGCTAGCTAAGTATGGAGTTCGACAGCACAAAGTGGCCACACCCTACTACCCGCAAACAAGTGGACATGTTGAATATTTAAACAGAGAAATAAAGAAGATCCTGACCAAGCCTATGAATGCTACCAGAACTGATTGGGCAGGGAAACTCGGCGATTCACTTTGGGCTTACAGGATGGCTAACAAAACCCCCATTGGTATGTCCCTATATCAATTAGTGTTTGGTAAAGCCTGCCATCTATATGTAGAGTTAGAGCACAAGACACTTTGGGCTTTGAAGAAGCTAAACTTGAATTGGGATGAGGCTGCTGCCTTGAGACTTGACCAACTCAATGAATTGGATAAGTTTCGCCTCCAAGCATATGAGAGTGTAGCACTCTACAAAGAGATGATGAAGATCTAACACGATAAGCATATCACTCAATGAAGTTTTAGTGTTGGTGACAAGGTATAATTGTACAACTCCAGATTAAGGCTTTACCCAGGTAAGCTCAAGTCTAGGTGGTCTGGCCCGTATAAGATTACCAAAGTGTTCCCACATGGTGCAATTGAGCTAGAAGCAAAAAATAGGGATCAATTCAAAGTAAATGGTTAGAGAGTGGAGCAATACCTGGGTGCTGTAGATGAAGCCTCGATGATTGAGGTCATGCATCTTGACGAAGTTTGAGTCATCAACAAAGTTGCATCGTGCCACGACGTTAAATCAAGCACTTCATGGGAGGTAACCCCATGCATTGTAATAGTTTTATGAAAATAATCAATTAAGCTTATGTCATGCTATGTTTGTCTTTGATTTGTTTTGTTTTCAGGTAGGTATAGGTGCTATTTTGGAGTTCGTGAGTGCACACATGGTGGGAGGCATGACTTGAGACTGAAATGACCAAAATTTGCTCAAGGAGAGCTCTACATGCACCCACATGGGCCATACTACATGGGAAGGATCGTGAATCCTCCCGTGTGGAGTTGTCGCACATAACCCATTTGAATTTGTGCTAAAAATTGCTCAAGTATCTCCACGTGGTCCCCACACGGACCGTCACACAACACACGATTCGTGAGTCCCATTGTGTGGTGCATGCGCATAACTCGAATGGAAATTAGTCAAGTATGGTGACACGATCGGTCCACATGGACCGTGAAACATCTCACGATCCATGAGACAAGCTATAGAGGTGCATTCCACCACGTGGAACCAGGTAGTGCATTATTTTTCAAGATTGGTGGGACGAATAGCCCAAATGGACCATGCCACGTGACATGGGCCGTGAGGCCATCTATGTGGCAGGTTTGACTGGTCAACACATTTGACTAAGGGTATTTAAAACCCTTCCCTTTGTCCCAACAACTTATTCCCAAATTTTCCACTCTCTTTTACACCTCATGACCCTCTCTCTCTTTCTCACGGCTTCTCTCACAAAATTCCCAAAAAATTTCAATCTTCTTGGTGATGATTCATGAATCAACTTCATGATTTTTAGCTTCATCTTAGTTGGGGTTTCTATCTTTTCATGCAAGTCTTCACCTCCATTGTTGTTCATTTAGTAAGTACTCACATTTTTCATCTTCTAGTGTAGTTTTAGTGAGCATGTTTAGATTTTTGTTTGAAAAATTAGTTCTTTCATTACTTAAAGTGGTATCTTGCATGAAATTGATGTGGGGTTTGCATTTGGTGGTGAAAACCACGATTGTTGTATGCTTGAAGATGTGGCCATGGAATCTTGTGATTTTAAATAGTTTTGTGATGAATAATAGCGTACCCGTGCCCTTCATGCATGTGTGTTGATGGATAGGAGCATAGAAGTGCATAAAAATGTGTTGGTCTGTGCTTTTGGATGAAAAGGGATGATGGGGCCTCCCACGGCTTATCATGCGGACCGTGTACCTATATACAAACCATGTAATGGCCCGTATGAGAAACCTTAACTCCTCATGGTTCATACCCCCACCACGGGCCCTGTCATGGACCGTGTCACGTTACATGACCCATGTAAGGTCTCCTTGAACCCGTACCACTTAAATTATATTGCTTAGGTTGATTGATACTTTAGTTTCTAAATGTTCGTTGAGTACAATGGCCCTATGATAGATCGAGTGACGCCATTCTTAAAGGTTATTGTCACTTTTATGACACAGGGGAAGTCTGAGTACCCGTTAGTATGTCAACCTGCTTGTTTAAAAATATCTAATGGGTTGTATTTATTTGTGATACTTGCAGGTGCTATGGGTCCACGCCGAAGGTTAATCAGACTTAGGGACGAGCCTGTGTCATGTCTCTATGACTCCCTAACTGTGTTATCTAGCCATCAAGATGCGAGTGACTTAAGTGATGACTCCTCATGTGGGTCTGAGGTCCGTTTAACGGGCAATGTCTCCCCTCACACTTCTCGCACTACAAGGGCTGGTGTAGCGGGCCAAAACAGAGACCCCAGTCTGAGTAGGGGGTTCAATATATGGGAATTGAGGAGGAGGCAGATGCCTAGAGCATGAGGAGGATGTGCTGAAGAAAGAAGAGTAGGTGCACACCCCAGAGGTCGCACGCATGACACTAAGGAGCAGGTTGATGAGATTAAACTCTGGGATAGTGATGATGATGCTATACATTTTGCAGTCTCCTAGACGACAGATCTCGAAACTGCCAGGTGGCTTATTATATTTCCATAGGGCCGTTGAACAGTCCCAGGAGCCAAAGATATTTACACTCATGGGGTGACAAAGGGCTCAGGGGGGTTCCAATGGCGGCCGGTCATCCCACAGGTTCGGGACCTTACGGACCAATTTGACAGTATCCCAGAGATTAGAGATGTGTTTGAATCATATAAGTTTGGTTGGATGACGCAACCACCTGGTTACTATGGGCCAACCATTATTGAGGACTTTTATTCTAACTATATTGCTAGTCTATTAAACTCTGCAGAGTGCAACCAGTCTAAAAAAGTGAAAAAGTAGGTTGTCACTAGTAGGTCCCCTGAGCACATGTGATGGTGCGTGGTACAAGGGTGGATATTTCAGAGACCACCATCAGTAAATTTCTATTCGGGCTGGATTATCGGGCTCTTCCAGATGGACTATTCATGGCTAGACACTTGAGGATTATGGATGAGGGGCGAATGTCCTATTCATCATCTTGGACTGAACGTTTGAAATGGATTGTAGAACAGATTGCCATTCAGAGGGTTGTTGTGATGTGCGTCACAAACCCCAAGGTTCCTATTGCCAAAGCTTCTCTGAATTTTGTTGCAAAATTTTGGTGGGCGGTGGTGCGAAAAAGCTTGCGACCCACAAGCAATGACAACATACTCTAACCTTCACATGTCTCCCTAGTAGCGTGTTTGATGGATAAGTTCGGGATAAATATGGGTTGTATTATAACTATTGAGATGCAGGACCAGGCTTTATCTGATAGAATGGGTATGCCCTTTCTGTTCTTAATTCATGCACATTGTAAAAGGGCCGGTGTCCCCACTACACATTATCTGAATAAAAAGATGCCTCCAAAAGGGCATCGTAAACATTGGACTGATCAAAGAAGTCCAAAATCCTCTGATGTGGGTTAGAACATACATGCTGGGGGCTCGACGAATTTTCCCCAAGTAGCCCCGTAGTAACCCTTGTCATTTGAGGGTTACACTACCGCCTCGCAGTTAGATAAGGCTTCTGAGCTGCCTAAGGGCAGTGGTACAGTACCTCCGGTGCAGCAAGGGTATGCCTATATGCCTCATGCAAGGGTGGTGATGAGCTGGCAGCAAACATGGTTTATTGTTGATTAGATCGTTGAAAGGATACCACATGTGGTCTATTCTCATGTACAACAAGCTGTGGAACAACTTGGGGCTGAGCTTTTAGGCTAAATCAACATTTTGCAAAATCATGTCAATACTCTAGAGGGATATTTTCACGACATGCTCGGGAGTATGTCCGGGGAAGAAATGAAGAATATGGTTTAAACAGCTGCACAGCTCATTTTCGCAGTACAAGTGCACCGCGCCAACCCCACCTCTTAGAATCTTAGATGAGCCTGTTCAATGCTCATGGCACTTGTTTTAGATGAGACATGGGGCACTCCACCTGCCCCATCTGTTACACTAGTGCCACCCGTAAAAGATCCCAAGAGGAAGAACAAGCGCATGAGTCATAGCCACAGATGCATTTTTCTACCTGACCTGTAGAAAGAAGAGGAGAGGCAGATGCGCAAGGCCATGAGAGCCAATGCCGAGCGGCCACTGAACAAGAAGAGAGGGAGTGGCTGGCAATAGATGCAGTAAAGGTAGGACCCTCCGGGAGCACCTTTGGATCGGGTGCAACCCATGATGACAGAGACCTCTACTGGAGGGTCTGGTCTTGATGGTACGACCGATTCCTAGGGCATCATAGGTATGTTCTATCCTCTTTCTATTCTTTTATTATTGTTGTGGTGTAGTGAGGCCACTACACTGTCTTTTTGGAGTGGGCCAGGTATCCTGTCACTTGGGAGTTTTTCTTGACATGTTTCTTTTTTCTCAAGTGTATTATCTAGTAGAACTAACATGTTTAGGTTGTGATGTTTGTGTAGATACAAGTGTTCATAGAATTCTAAGGTAACCCATGTTGCGAAAAAATTCCCCAAAGTAACAATGTTGCAAAAAGGTTGTATGTGCTTGCATCCCATCATGACTAACTTGCATGATTTCTAAGCATGGTGTGTGTATGGTTGGTATTCTGATGAATGAAGAATGACTATGTTGGTTAGTGCTAACTAGTATAGAAGATGTGTCATATGTGTGTGAGCTTATTTGCATAATTCAGTCGACGCACTTGTGAGATAGAACTTGCATGGTTATTCCCACCAAAATAATAGAATGACTGGATTAGAATGTAATCTTAGGCCATTTTTGTTGACTAGTCACTTAGCCTAAAATTGACCAACCAAAAGAAATTGTCCCTATTGAACCAAAAGTTAAGGCTGAATAGATTTTTTCTTTATAATCACCCAATTCACTTCCCCTATCTATATGCTAATCTTTATTTTGGCCCTGGTCTCTCCAAGGACATTGTGAACCTCTGTCTAAGTCAAAAGCCTAAGTTAAGGGTGGCATATACTGACCTTGGTCCTTTAGAAAGATATTGTGAACCTTGACCCAAGCCAAAGACTTAAGTTGAGAGTGGCTATTGTAGGGAAAGCAGAAAAATAAGTGTGGAAAAGAATTAAGTGATAAGAGGAGAAAAGAAAGTGGGTTGTGACCATTAGCAAAACTAATGAACGAAAAAGAAAAGAATGAAAATGAGTGAATAAGCACGAAAATCACTTCCCGTGCTAAAGAAAGTTGGAAAAATAAGGGCAATAAGAGTTGGAGAACGAAATACAAATGACTGAGTCAAAGTAAGTGTTTTGGAGAGTCCTATTAATCACTTCAATCCTAAATATACCTCATCCTGTTCACAGTACCTAAACCCTCACACAAACTGTGTTGATGTACATGAGGCGTGATGTAGTGAAAAGTAAGTTTTAAAGACCAAATGTTGACCATGAACTGTTTCACGGTCTGTCTACTGTCACACGGGCCATGTAGTTCTTTATTATGAATTCTTCATATTGTTGTGGGCTATCTTTCTTGAATATATTAGGCTAAACCCACAACTGGGGTTGTGGGAACTATGACAAATCAATAAGATAGACAAATATGGGGTAAATCTTGAGATTGATTAGCATATATATTGTAGTATTCTTCACTTTCACTGAATCCTTAATGAGTCAACATATTAGAGTAAGCCTATATTCATTACATGTCCGAAAGGGATGTAGTGATTAAGAAAAGAGTTATACGACAGAAATTCAGAGTTTTTAACCTACTCTAAGTACTTGAGACTGAAAGGTGCGAGTATTCTGTGGTCGATAAGAAGGGTTAGTAAGTACACATTTTGAGACCGAAAGGTGATGAATGAAGTACATCTAAGAAGGACCGAAAGGTGAATTAGGTGTTACATAACTTGGTGGATCTTGTATATGCAATCATGTATGAGTTTATCACACAGATTCGGCTATCATATTAGATATCATGGGGAAAACAATCATAGCCTCACATTAATTGTTTGAAATTCAATGGTCTTTGTACTTGTTTGTTACTTTACTTTAGTAGTTTATTTTGAAAAACCAAAACCCCCATTTACTTTATGTGTTTTTATTTGGGAATAGATATAACATTGAAAAGTGGTGCTAATAGATTTATTTTCACGCATTCCCTGTGGGATCGATCTCAACTCTGGTTGAGTTCTATATTTGATCAACGATCGCTTTACTATTCCTTTTGGAGTATAAATTTGGGCATATCAATCATGCTCATGATCCCAACTCTCACTATTGAGGAAGCCTATGGAATCGTGACACAAGAGGAGACGAGAAGAGAGAAAGCAATTATAGCACAACTACTGGAAATAGGAGCATAGGTAATGAACTACAACAACAATTATGCCATTGGAATGGGAAATAATCGATCATAGGGACATGGAGTCCCTTACAAGGGTCAAGTCTCCAAAGGAATTAAGTGTGATTACTGTAAGAAGAAAGGTCACATAAGAGAATCTTGCTGGAAGTAGTTGGTTATCCAGATAATTTAAAAATGAAGAAGAGGTCCTTCAATGTTACTACAGTCAATAGTGCACAATTGAACTCCTTCAATGCCCAAGAAAAGCACTAAAAGGGAGAACAAAAGATGGAAGACAAGTAAATGCACACATAAGGAAATCACTTTACTAATGAACAATATCAATAAATTCTTCAGTTGTTGTCAAAGTCTAATATTTCAGAAGATGTAGCTGGTCATACAAAAGTCACAGGTATACCTTTATCATTTCTTAGCAAAATTGAGAAAGATAAATGGATAGTTGATTCAGGAGCTATCAATCATATGATTTCTAGTTTAAACATGTTCACTGCTTATCTAGAATTACCTATAGATAGCAAAAGAAGATACAATTACCTACAGATGCAACCAGTAGAATAACTCAACTAGGTCAGTCACAGGTATTAAATGGAAAATTACTCAAGGAGGTGTTATATGTCCCAAGGTTTAAATACAACCTCTTATAAGTCTCTAAATTGACAAAGGATGTTGGTTGTTTTGTATCCTTCTATCCTGGTTGTTGTGTATTTCAAGACACCTCAACTGGGAAGGAGAAGGGGATTGGTAGAGTGGAATGTGATTTGTATGTGCTTAATGTTCGACGACAAGATTTATACAGGGAAGCTACTAATGGCTGGTGTGAGTGTATCAATCTCATTAGCTTTGCAAAGTATCAATGCATAATTATGGCATAAGAGACTTGGGCATATTTCTATGGATGCCTTAAGGAAGATACATATGTTTTCTGGAAAATACTTATAGATACTGCAGAACACTGTAACATTTATCCTTTGGCAAAATAGACGAAGCTGCCATTTCCTAGTAGTATGAATAAATGTGTTCATTTTGCAGAATTGATCTATTGTGATGTATAGGGTCCTTTCAAACTTCCTACCTATTATCATAAATAGATAGTTTCTTACCTTGGTAGATGATTACAACAAGTATACTTGGGTTGTATGATGAATTTTAAGGATGAATACATTGTGGTGTTAACATTCTTCATTGTCATGCTAAAGAATAAGTTTTCCTGTAGTATCAAAACATTAAGGACTGATAATTGAGGGGAATTAATGAACTTACAGGTGAAAAATATCCTGAACTTGGAGGGAATTACGTATTAAAGTTCCTGCCCATACACTCCTCAATAAAATGGTTTAGTTGAAAGAAGATATAGATACATCCTTGATGTGGCAAGGGCACTCAAATTCCAAAATGGTCTACCTTTAGGGTTTTAGGGTGATTGTGTCTTAGGGGCAGGTACCTGATCATAGAATTCCTTCTAGAACCACTCATGGTATATCTCCTTTTGAGATGGGTTTTAACAAATCTCCATGTCTTGATCATCTCAGAGTCATAGGTTGTCTTTGTTATGCAAAAAATATGAACAAACAACACAAAATTCTCCTTTATAGTTGTCCCTGCTGTACTTTTAGGCTACTCTTTAGGCCAAACAAAATACAAATTATATGATCTAACACATCATTCTCACTTTGTTAGCAGAAAGATATATTTCCTTTCTGGAATCCTACGTTTGATCTTAAGACTTCTATTTCACCTACACCAAATTCACCAATACAAATCCTTACTCCAGATGAAGAGGAAACTATTTTATTTCTTCTAGTACCTATACTCTTGATCTTGCCCAAGAGGTCCCTCTTACTCAACTTGAAACATCCACTTCTCCACTGACATACCAACATGTCTGTTCCAGCCTTCTACCACAACAATCCACAAATTCTACTTCAAATCCTCCTAGAAGGTCAAATAGAGTTTCAAAACCCCCTACTTTACTACATGACTACAAAGTCAGTAAGCCTTTTACTAGCTGTAACTATCTTATTTCTAATTTTGTTCATTATTTATCTTTGAAGCCTAGCTACACCACATGCCTTGCTGTTAGAACCCACACCTTGGCACATAATTCTAATCCCTTCTAAATTTGTTAAGATTGTATTGGAGAGAAATTAAATGGGACCAAAGTCTTATTTTCCATACTTGTGATATATATGTGTCTATTTATATATGTGGGCAACAATTCTTGCAAGAACAAGGACCAAAACATTTCATTCCTTCTTCCATCTTCAATAAACACTGTAACCTTCTCCATCCTTCCATTCCTTCTTACCAAGATCATTATATATACATATATACATCCAATACTTGTACAAGATACCTTCCATTGAGACAAGAAAAGAACAAGAAGAACATGGAAAAACCCACTGCCGTGAACAGTAACCCATACGAATTACTGTAGCAGTGTGGGGATTGGAGTTTTCTTATCCTTCTTTCAATTCCAAGCCTTCAAGCCTAGTGTATTTGGTCCCCCAAGCATCGTAGGGACAATAGTTCGTGGATGTTAAATGACTAGAATAATCAAGAATTAATGATTGGAATCAATTTGTTTGGAGTCTAGAAGGGTTGGGTCGAATCGGGGGAAATTTTGAATTCAAATTCGGTTTGTTTGTTCTAAAGTGATATGTGAAGGTCCTATTAGCTTAGAATCAGTTCTTGTGATATAAAAATAATATTAGAAATGATTGGTATGCGTTTGTAATCTGTTGGTTGAAATTGAGACTCTTTATTGCAAAATTTGAACGTTTGGACGCTAGAAGCGAATTTTGAGCGCTAGAGTGTTGTAGTGCATTTCTTGGGGCTTGTAGACATTCTTGAGGATGTTAAGTATGTGAACAATATGTAGGCTGTCCAGATTTGCAAGATTTAAAGTTAACGTCCAGTTGTGGTTTTCTAGCGTTTTGTCTTTCGGTTGACGTTGAAAAGTTACGATTGAGTTTGTGAAAATTGGAAAGGTGTTTAAGTATGTTGAATGTGTATATAATGTAGTAGTGGCCCTGTTTTGTTTCAGTT
>BAUE01063036.1:0-28348 GCA_000787875.1 Solanum virginianum | reverse complement strand
AAAAAAATA
Organism: Solanum virginianum; assembly: GCA_000787875.1. Lineage (NCBI taxonomy): Eukaryota > Viridiplantae > Streptophyta > Magnoliopsida > Solanales > Solanaceae > Solanum > Solanum virginianum. Next base: position 28,339 of record BAUE01063036.1, on the reverse strand, counting down.
AAAAAAAAAAAAAAAAAAAAAAAAAAAAAAAAAAAAAATACCCCCCCCCCCCCCCAAAAAAAAAAAAAAAACTATGTGAACTACTGAAAGGACAAGAGGGGAGGGGGCTATCTCACACCCTTTCACACTCAAAATGTGATCAACTATTTACTAATCATATATTCTTATTCTGGACTTTCATAATTTTCTATTTAAGGTGATTGTTTTTAATAAGTTGTGTTATATTCTGTCTAATCATTAAGATATTTATCTTTTTTAAAAAAAGTATACATTATGGGTATGATACACTAGAGAGAAAATATTTTTTAATTGACAGAATGACCTGAAAAACACTTGTACTTGACTCCATTTGTAAGTTGGGCTCTTGTATTTATGATTTTACCAACTGAGCCCTCAAACTCATGGAAACACAATATTTTAAATTCAATTCTCAATGGATGCGTGTATAGTACACTCATGTGCCACATAAGATTCCATGCCCTTTTTTTAATGACATATCATAATTATTAATATTATTTTTTTAAATACACAAAAATTAAAATTAAAAACTAAGCAATATTCAAAAAAAGAAAAAAAAAAAAGAAAAAAGTGCAATTTTCTCTCTCTTATCATTGTACATGCATTTTCCCCCTTCGTCTTCTTCGTTTCTAACCCCCATTCCTCACCCAAAAATAAAAAAATCACCTTCTACTTTCACCATTTTTCATCTTCTTCACACACAAAGACTATCAATCATAAAAATTTTTTAGCCGTTGCATAGGCTTTAAAAAAATATTTTATTTATTTTGATTTGGTAAAAAGAGATATTAAGAAAACTTCAAGTTGACAAAAAATATGTTTATAAGCAAATTCAGGCAATAGATCTTGAAAATTTAAATTTATAAAATAGTAAATAAATATATTCTCTAGCTAAAACTTTTGTTAATTTTTTTTATGGTTATGATGGTTGAGTACTGTCCGCCACAGAAGCTCTAGAAGAAAATATGATAGAGTGAGGAATGAAATATAAGAAGGGGTGATGAATGAATGAGTGAGTTTAGGCTGAAGAAGAATAGAGAAGGAGTTGTACTGGGTATGGGTATGGGGCTGGGGCTGGGGCGCAGTTGGGATTGAAGAAGAAAAAGAGGGGAAGAGGTGGGGGGTGGTGGTGGTGGTGGTGGTGGTGCGTTATGAGAAGGAGAAGGATATGAGATTTTTTTTAAAAAAAAAGTATTATTATTGCTTTATCTAATAATTTTGAGACTTATTTATTAAAAATGTTGCATCACTTGTGAGAAGGAGAAGGATGTGAGAAAGGATGTGAGATTTTTTTTAAAAAAAAAGTATTATTATTGCTTTATCTAATAATTTTGAGACTTATTTATTAAAAATGTTGCATCACTTGTGAGAAGGAGAAGGATGTGAGAAAGGATGTGAGATTTTTTTTAAAAAAAAAGTATTATTATTGCTTTATCTAATAATTTTGAGACTTATTTATTAAAAATGTTGCATCACTTGTGAGAAGGAGAAGGATGTGAGAAAGGATGTGAGATTTTTTTTAAAAAAAAAGTATTATTATTGCTTTATCTAATAATTTTGAGACTTATTTATTAAAAATGTTGCATCACTTATCTCAAAATGTGTGTAATCATGCACTTGTTCAACTCAACTATTGTAATGCCCGGTCAATGGTCAAAACAGCTTAAAATATTGTGTTTTAGTAAGTTTAGGAGTTTAGTTGGCAAAAGTCATAAGTACAAGAGTCTACCTTACAAACAGAGTCAAATATAAGAGTCTCTAGGTCTTTTCGCATTTTTTAATTTTACATGTTAGATTGATCAAAATATATTAATATATTTTCTAGAAATATGAAATAAATTTAAAAAAAATTGACTTATTCATGAGAAAACAAATTTTCAAGATTGATATTTATTGTGTCATTTCCAATTTCCATCGCGACATCCCCCGCCCCTCCCCCAAACCCAAACCCCAACCATTCCTTGATCACTATTGATATATATATATATATATATATATATCCAACTTAATATATTATCATTTGTTAAGTTAAAAAGTTAAAAGTTAAATTGAATTAAATTATTATTTTAAACTTTATTCATTTTAATTTATGTGACATATTTTACTTTTCGAAAGTCAATTTGATTAAACTTTAAATTTGAATTGAATTAAATTAATCAACTTAATATTTTTAAATTAAGATCTATATATTCAAAAATTATAAAAAAATATTATTAATTAAAATTCTTCTTATATTAAGATAATGAGACAATATATTTTAAATTATTAGTTAAATTATAGCAAAGCAAGTACGACATATATATAGATAAAGGGAAAATAATATTCATAGCCTTGACCAAACAATGAAGGAGATAAACCAATAATGAGAGGAAAACTCAAATAATTTCCACCATCTCAACAGCCAAATGTAAGAAAGCAAAAACAAAGAAAAACCATGGCCAACAAGCATAATATATATGTACTGGACCTTATAAAGTTTACATAATATATAAATGTACTCTTTAACTTGACTTTAGTTGATATTTATGTCCTTCAATGTTGGATATCTAAAAGTAAACACTTAAACTTGTATAAAATTGAATAAATAGACATACATGTCCTATATGACATAATGCACATATGCCACGTAGGACGTATGTGTCCACTTATTCCATTTTATACTAGTTTAAATTTCTACCTATGCACATCTAAAATTGAAGAACATAAATATTAGATGAAGTTAAGTTAATTTACTATTCTCCACAAGGTTCATCATCATCAAGTTGAAGTAGTTTCAAAGAAGGATAATTATGACTATTCATGATCTTCATCTTAGTAGCCATTTGACGAAGTCTAGAAGTTTCTTGTTTGAGTTGAGCATTTTCTTCAAGTGCTTTGTCATGGCTCTTAGACAAGTTATTAAGCTTGTTCATGAGCAGGTGATTCTCATTCCGCAGCCAATTAACCTGTACATAAGGTGAATTCAAGATTGAATCTTTATATATTTAAAGTTCTTTGGAAATAATTAAGGGTTCCAAACATGATTATTGAATATGTTTCATTTTAAATTAGTGAGGTGTAAAAAAAAAAAAAGAGAGTTTTGATCATACCAAAATAATCAAGACATTTATTGTATCAAATATGTTATGATATTTTAATGGTTATAAAAATATTTTATTAACGATAAATTCAGAATTCATGCACTTCAAATTCTAATTCTGCCTATGTGCTCAATCAAGCACAAACTTGAAAAAGAAAAGAATTTTTTTAGTGCATGTTAAAAATATTCATAAAACATGTTGTATTAAATATATGATGATACTTTTATAGTTATAAAAATATCTTATTAAAACATTAATTGAGAAATTTGAAAATAACTTCCAACTATAAAAGTGGTTATTGTCATCATTCTTAGTAAACACATCGGTCACCGATTGAACTCCGAATACGCTCAATAAATGAAATTGTCGAAATATTTTTCTTTTGAAATTATACATTTGTGACTGACCTGTGCCCATAGCTGGTCCAAGTGCTTCTGCTTGCGCATGCGCGATCGCCTTGCGGACTCTCTATTAGATATCATTCTTCGCTGTTTTCTTTCATTTATTAGAGACATAAGAAGTTGGTCATCACTTTCATCACACGTTGAATTGTTGCTGTTGAAATTATTCGTTTGTGAATTGAATTCTTGACCAATTTGAAGGTGATAAAAGGGACTGGGGATTCTATTAATGGACTCAAATGTGGGTGTGTAATTATATTGAGGTGGATTATAATAGAATTCTGTGACATTGGTGGATTGCATGGTGAATTAGGTATAATTGAAGAAGGGTCAGCCAAAAGTTGTTTGTACTTGAAAGGTGAATGGCAAAGGTGAGTTGGAAGGAGGCACTTTATAGGATGTGAAAAAGGGTTGATGGGCCCATTAATACAATTGGCTACACATGTGGGAAAACATAAATACTAGTGTCTCTGGACTAAAATATATCATCATTTTGAAAATTTTCAATTAATAAAATACATTTTTAAGTCTTGAAAATTTGGTTAAATAGACAATAATTTACGACATCAACAATCAAAGTTAAAAGTTTGTCAATTTTAGCACCAAAGTGTTAAGAAATATAAAATAGTCTCTGTCACCAGAGTTTTATGTCATAATTCAAGTCTATCCCCTAGTTATAACTGTTATTCATGTAATTTAATAGTAGTGCAGAAACAGAATATAAAATAAAAGATATCTTAGTTTACAAAATTCACTGTGTATCCTTAAGAAATTTAATTCTCTCACTATATCTGAGTTTATGGATTGTTTCCTCTTAAGACAAATAAGATAAACTATTACAAAAGTAGAAGTACCTTAAACTCTTGTGAGTTAAATGAACCCAGAAAATAATAATAAATTTAATTTATGTGTAAGAAAATGTAAGCGAAAGAGGAGGAAAATCAATGTCAAAAACTGAGAGGAAACCTTTCTATTTATAGCCAATAATGAATGCATATTCACCTATTCAGAATAGTCTCATCTGTTCTGAACAGGCATGACCTCTTTTGGGAAGGAGGGTGTCTGTTCGAAATTTTAGCACAAAATTTAAAATTAAACTAATTTTGTGAATTAATTTAAATAATAAATAATTCATAAATTAATTTAATTAATAAAAAATTTATGAATTAATTAATAATTCACTAATTAATTTATCACTAATATCAGGAAAGGAAAATCTTGAGACTGATTAAATAAATTTTGTCAAAAAAATACATCAATCAATCTTATCATTTGTTGAAGTCGATGCCATGGCCGTAGTCGAGCCGAGTCGAGCGAGCGACGATGACACGGTGCGAAGGGGTCTCTTCTACTTGTCTCTTTAAGAAATAGAGAAAAGTTTTCTAATATAAAGACAAAAATTTTCCTCTATTCTACCACTGAGGGAGAAATGACTTTTCATTTTCTCTTTACTTGGTTCCCCTATATTTTCTTATTCTTTCAGTTCTCATTTCCCAATTCACACCTTACTTAAACTCAACAATCCCCATATAAATGGAGAGTGACTATTGTTTAAAACATATGCATGAAAAACTTGTGTGATTCGTAAATAAGGATTAATTGCATCTGGATAAGTATTTCCTTTGAACTTTCCATAGTAAACATGTATTAGCTATACTCAGCAATCGGTAGATTTGATATCTTTGAAACATCGAGTTTTGTTGTATATCTAGATAACATAAATCACACAATTTATCCTTTAACTTCTTCTGATTTTCATTATTTTGTTTGTTCCAGCCATGAACACTTCCTGGTTCATAAGTGCATAGAGAACTGGCCTTACCAGATTCTCTTTGAAGCGACTTACACTTCACACTTACATAGAGATTTTAAATGTGTTATTCCATAAATATACTATTTGATATACCTTGTATCAAACTTATAAAGGGTCCTATTATCTTATCTTTGTTACTGAACATTGTCTCATTATGAGAGTTGACCATTTGACAATGTTGAATCGTCATCAATGACTTGTTTGATCTCCTTGAACCTAGATCTTGGGATCTCCAATCTTCTGGGTAGAGTTACCATCACAATGATTTTTCCTCATCTATAGTCTCGTTCTCTTGGATGATCTCTCAACTCCCTCACTGGTTAGACCTTTTGTAAGTGGATCCAACACATTATTCTTTGACTTTACATAGTTAATTGTGATAATTCTACTAAAGACCAGAGCAGTTGTCGAACGGTATTGTGTCTTCGTCGTATGTGGTGAGACTTACCGTTATACATAATGCTCTCAGTTCTTCCTATTGTCGCTTGACTATCAGAATGTATGCATATAGGAGCTATTGGTTTGGTCCAAAATAGAATATCTTATAAGAAGTTTTGGATCCATTCAACTATTTCACCGTCCTTATCTAAGGTTATGAACTTACCCTCTATTGTAGATCGAGCTATACATGTTTGTTTGGATGATTTTCATGATATTGTTCCTCTACCAATATTAAAAATGTGTATACTTGAGGACTTAGTATTAGTTGATGTAGTAATCCAATTTGCATCACTTTATCCTTCGACAACTGGTGGATACTTGTTATAATGCAAAATAAAATTTGGAGTGTGTTCTAAACACCCCAAAACTTGTTTCATTACCAGCTATTGATTTTGGTTAGGATTACTTTTGTATCGATTCAATTTACTTAGAGCACAAGCTATGTTTGGTCATGTACAATTCATGATGTACATCAAACTTCCGAGCACTCTGGCATAATCCAATTGAGACTGACTTTCACCTTTATTTTTAGCAAGATCAAGGTTCAAATCAATTGGTATTTTTGCACTTTTGTAGTTTAAGTACTTGAATTTTTCTAGTACCATTCGGATAGAATGGAATTGAGACAATGCTAGACCTTGAGGAGTTTTGTGAATCTTAATTTCTAATATCAAGTCAACAACTCCTAGGTCTTTCATATCAAACTTAGTAGCAAATATACACTTAGTGAAATTTATGTTAGCAATGTTGTTACTCATTATTAGCATATCATCCACATATAAGAAAACAATGACAACTTCATTTGGAGTGTTTTTAATGTAAATATATTTGTCGCACTCATTAATTTTAAAATCATTTGGAAATATTGTTTGATCAAATTTTTCATGCCATTGTTTGGGTACTTATTGTAGTCTATACAATGACTTAACAAGTCTACACACCTTTTTTTAATTTTCAGGAACTATGAACTTTTCTGTGTTAGTGCTAATCTATTTTGAATGATGACTATTTTTCTATCAAGATTGATCTGCCGTTGCTAATTAATAGGAAGAATATTAATCAGCAAGGTCTTACACAATCAAGAGGAATCAGGAAGATTATATGAAATCTAGAAGACCAGTCTGCCATTGCTAATTAACAGGAAGAATATCAATCAAAAGGTTCTACACAATCAAGAGGAATCAAGAAAGATTACAAAAAATCTAGGAGATTGCATGAAGATCGCCAAATTCTTTGTCTTACTCTTATTCTTGAAAAGAGGACTCATCACTGCATCAATACAAGAATCAAATCTCTTGGGATGCCATCTCTTCAATATAAAGGAAGCATTCGGATATCTCACAAGCATACAAGCCTACTACTATTCAAACCTTCTTCAACACTCTTCATATTTAGAAAATCATTGTAATCTTTAGTTATTGTTACTATGAAAGAAAAAGAGAGAGAAAAGAACAAAAATTGAAAAGAGAAGTCTGTATCAACAGATAAATAAAAATAAAAAAAAGCGAGAAAAAAATTGAAGTGTTTATTTCTAGTTCTTGTAACCATTTCTACACTAAAGGCTTGAAAAGATATCTCTTGCAACCCAAGGGGACTGAACCTAGGATTCATATTGAATCTGAACAAGTATAAAAATATCTGGTTTTGAAGTTTCTTTTTACGTATTTTAATTTCTAGCTTATTTACTTATCCACCTAGTTGACTATCTGAATCGTTAACTGACTTCCCAAAGATCAGACTTAAGCTAAAAGAAAAAGTGAAGAAATTTCAATTCACCCCCCTCTTGCACTTTCAATTGGTATCAGAGCCTGGTCTTATTAATTTTTCTGTCTAACCACAAGTGAGAAAAAGATCATGGCAAATCAAAATCAAACTATTGGTGCATTTTTTTAAGAGGGAACTTCTCAAACCAGATCTCCCTACTTCAATGAAAAATATTTCTCACACTGGAAAATCAGGATAGAGACCTTCATCAAATCCTATGATGTTAAGGTTTAAAGGGTCATCAAACTTGGTGATATTCCCATCCCTACTGCTAAACCATCTAATGGAAATTCATCAACCTCTAAAGAAAGTCAGACTGCTATAGTTCCTAGCCTGAAAAACTACATTGATGAAAAAATGGAGATCATTTAGATAAATTCAAAGGCTAAGAATGTTTTGTACAACACAATCAGTGGTGAAGAATATGAGAAAATCTTCGACTGTGAAGCTACTAAAGAAATGTGAAACAAATTAGAAGTGACATATGAAGGAACTGACAAAGTAAAAGAAACTATTGTTAGTCTCCTTGTTAATGAATATAAACTCTTCCAAATGAAAGAAGGAGAATATGTTGAAAGCATGTTTGCATGAACGAGCAAGATCATTGGAGAACTTAAAGCTGCTGGAAAAGAATATGCTCCCATAGAGCATATAAGGAGAATTCTAAGAAATCTACCTCCTCAATGTTATGCCAAAGTTGTTACACTTGAAAGCATGGATCTAAAGAACCTAACACATGATGAGATTCAAGGACATCTTATTGCTTTTGAGAAGACTCATCTAAACAAAAAGGGCAAAGAAGATGAGAAGAAGAAATCTGTAGCCTTTAAAGTAACTAATGATAATCAAGATGATGAAGTTGAATTCAATGAGGAAGAAATTGCTTTAATCACAAGATCTGTCATGGAGACATTCTGGCACAATAGAAATCAAAGAAGAGGTAAGCCAAATAACTCTAGAAATAAATAAATTACTAAAATATTATCAAAATAATGGCAAATACTATGATTGTGTCAAGTTTGAACAAATTGCAAGTGAGTGTCCGGAGACTAAGAAAAGACATCCTCAAGGTTATGAAAGAAATAAAGTCCTTAGCAGCTGGAGTGATAAAGACACATCTGAATATGATCAAGATGACTCTAGAAATGTGTGCTTCATGGCCATTGGAGAATCCAGCTAAGTAAAACCTGATTTCTGTAAAAATTACAATAATTTAAAAGCTCTACTAGAACAGACCATCACAGACTTGAAAAGATCTTTTGAAAATCTTAGAACAATTTAAGATGAAAAAAGAGCCTTGAAAATTCAACTCAAGGTTACAGAAAGAGACCTTTTTGATGAAACAATTTTTGAATTAAAGAATCTCTTAAAAAATACTCAAAGGTTTTCCAGTCTTGGTAAGGGAACTAAGTCAATTGGCTTAGACCAGTCGACTCATTCTCAAAGTGAATAGTCTGCTTGGATCTGATAAAACTAGTAAAAGCTCTTGCTATTATTATGGTAAATCTGGTCATTCCTATTGTAGGTGCAGATATCGTCTCTCTAAACCAACCAACTTTTTTTGGAGAGTAAAAAATAACCCTAACAAAAAAGGACCCAAAACTCATTGGGTACCTAAAAATAAGTAATCTTGTTTTGCAATAACTCCATGTAAAATCAAAAGGCAAATGGTATCTTGATAGTAGATGTTCAAATCATATGACAGGCAACAAATATCTATTCAAATCTGTTACTGAATTTAAAGGTGAAAAAAATTTGATTTGGTGACAATTCAACTAGAACTATTATTGGTATTGGAACTATTTTTTTTAATGAAACCTATGAAATTACTAACGTGTATCTTGTAAAGGGATTAAAGTACATCTATTAAGTATCAGTCAACTATGTGATGCCAACCTCGAAGTAAGATTAAGAAAACTGGGTACATCATTGAAGATGTTTCAGGAAAGGCAATTCTTCCAGGAAGCAGGGATAAAAACATTTTCATTCTGGATTCAATCAAAGGATCAACTAATCATATTTGCTTGGCATTCATTTCTCAAGATCCTTGGATATGACATAAAAAGCTTGGCCATGCTAGCATGAGATTAATTAAAAAGCTTGCAAGACCGGAACTGGTGATTGGACTTTCAAAGTTGGACTACACAAATGATCACATCTATGACGCTTGTCAAATGGGTAAGTAACAAGGAATTCTTTCAATATAAAGACATTGTCTCTACTACAAAACCTCTTTAACTTCTTCACATGGATCTTTTTGGTCCAACTATAACTACAAGCATTGGTGGTAAGAGGTATGCTTTTGTTATTGTAGATGACTATTCTCGTTTCACTTGGGTTAGCTTTTAGCTAATAAAGATGATACTTTAAAAAAGTTTTAGTTCTTTTTAAGAAGGTACAGAGAGAAAAAAATTACTACATTACTTCTATCAGAAGTGATCATAAAGCAGAATTTGAAAGCAAGAACTTTGAAGACTTCTGAAATGAAGAAGGGTATTCACACAACTTCTCTGCCCCTCGCTCTCCTAAATAAAATGGAATAGTTGAGGGGAAAAACAGAACTCTTCAAGATATGGCCAGAACCATAATTTATGAACACTCTCTTCCTCACCATTTCTGGACAGAGGCAGTAAGAACTGCGTGTCATATTCTTAACAGGTATCTAATCAGGCCAATACTCAAGAAGACCCCTTATGAACTTTGGAATGAAAAAAAGCCTAACATTAGCTACTTTCATCTATTTGGCTGCAAATATTTTGTTCACAACAATGGTAAAGACGGTCTAGATAAATTTGTTCTACATAGTGATGAAGGTATCTTTCTTGGTTATTCTACCACTAGTAGAGCATATCAAATCTTTAATAAACGTACCTTCACTATAGAAGAATCTATAAATATTATTTTTGATGAATCTAACCCTATTACTGAGAAAAGATGCAGTTCTGATGATGAAGATACCACTAACAGTGATAAAACAACCTCTACAGTAGTTGCAGACAAAGATTAGTCAACTACTGTTGAAGAATGACAACTAGTAGTTGAAACTGTTCTAAATGAATGGAGGAGCGAGCCTAACTATCCCAACAAAATCATTATTGGTGACATCAGTGATGGAATGAGAACAAAGACATCCAGCAAAAAAGTGCCAACATAGCTCTTATATCCCAATTTAGGCCTAAGATGGTAGAAGATGCTTTGAAAGACAAATACTGGGTAATTGCTATGAAAGAAGAACTAGATTAATTCGAAAGGAATCAAGAACTAGATCAATTCGAAAGGAATCAAGTCTGGACCTTGGTCTCCAAACCTGAAAATGTTACCATAATTGGAACAAAATGGGCATTTAGAAATAAGTTAAATGAGGCCGAAGAAGTAACTAGGAATAAAGCAAGACTTGTCGCTCAAGGTTACTCTCAATAGGAGAGAGTCGACTATGATGAAACTTTTACTCCTGTTACAAGGTTAGAGTATATTCGAATTCTTCTTGCCTATGTGCTTATAAAGGTTTTAAACTCTTTTAAAATGGACATTAAAAGTGCTTTTTTAAATGGTTTCATTGAAGAAGAAGTTTTTGTAAAACAACCTCCAAATTTTGAAAATCCAAATTTTCCTTATCATGTGTTTAAGCTATCAAAAGCTCTTTATAGACTCAAACAAGCTCCTAGAGCTTGGTATGGGTGCCTGAGTAAATTTTTACTATCTCATGGATTTTCTCAAGGAAGCATTGATACCACTCTTTTTATAAAAAAGTCTCTCTGATAATATTATCATTCAAATATATGTTGATGATATTATATTTGGTAGTACTAATCCTGATCTGTGCAAGGATTTTGCTAATTTTATGCAAAGTGAGTTTGTAATGAGCATGATGGGTGAGTTAACCTTCTTTCTTGGTCTTCAAACCTATCAAACTAATCAAGACATTTTCATTTATCAAAGAAAATATGTATTAGAATTAGTGCAAAAGTTTATTATGAAAAATGTTAAATTTATCAGCATCCCCATGAGTCCCTTATGCAATCTAGATCTTGATCCTAATGGAAAAAGTGTTGATGAAACCAAGTATTAAGGTATGATTGGATCTTTATTTTATCTCACTGCTAGTCATTCTAACATCATGTTTAGCATATGTAAATGTGCTAGATTTTAATCTGCTCCAAAAGAATCTTATCTTTACTACTGTCAAAATGATAATTCGATATCTAGTTGGAACCATCTCTTTTGGACTATGGTATGAAAAATCCTCTAAACTTAATCTTCGTGGATTATCAGATGCAGATTATGCAGTGATAAAGTGGATCAAAATAGCACTAGTAATTCTTACAAATTTCTTGGAAATTGCTTAGTCTTTTGGAATAGCAAAAAATAAAATTGTGTATCCATCTCAACTGCAGAAGTTGAATATGTAGCCATTGGATTATCTTGTGCTCAGATTTTATGGAATATTCATCAACTATTTGATTATGATATAACTGTTAAACCTCCCAATTACTATGTGACAACTCTAGTGCTATTTGCTTGTCTAACAATCCTGTGTATCATTCTAGGGCTAAGCATATCGATATCAAGCATCATTTCATAAGAGATCATGTTTTTAATAAAAAAATTGAGATTATTTTTGTTAAACTGAAAATCAGTTGGCTGATATTTTTACAAAATCACTTCTTGAAGAAAGATTTTACAATCTCAGAAATATTTTAAATATTATTTCCAAACCAGTTTAATTTACTTTTGGTAAATGTTGTAATTATTATTTGTCTATGTGGTTATATTTCAGCCTTTTTTGATAATAATTAGATACATTTATTGAGAACTTGATTTATTTTTTTTACACGAAATCCTGGTACTTTATTTATTACTTTGCATTAAATTTTGACTGCTGGCGTTTGAGTTTTTCCATTCTTATTCCACGTGTCAGTCACCCTTCCTTTCATATCCCATAGATTTAGACTATTGCCTTTTTCTCTTTATCTTCCCTCCTCGTTCTTATATTCCTCTTCTTCCTCCATCTCTATCATCTCAACTCCTTCACGATTCTTATCCTGCCTCCTCATAAGAGTTCCAGGTTCAAAGGAAAGGGCATTGCCCATTCCCCTGTTCCCATCGACTCTGAAAACTCCTCCACTTATTCATCTGCTACATCCTCCACCTCTCCACCAGTCTCTTCTCTCAAACGACCTACTTCCGTCCATCCCTCCAGTGATCGAAAAAAGAAATGCCACTTTGATTTTGAAAAATCTCTTAACGTAAAAATGAATTTTTGGCACTCCTCTAATAAAACCATCTTTCAATCTCTCAAAACCAAAACAGTTGTGTCTGGTTGTCTTATTGATCTTGACCTTCTTCTAAACCTTTACTTTTCGATTAAGGAATTCTTCAAATATCAAGGTTGGGCAAATGTTTTCTTCTCTCTGCCCAAAGTGGTATATAAAACTTTGGTCAGGCTCTTTTATGCTAACCTTCGATCCTCGAAGCCTGAAAAAGTTGAAACCCTAGTTCTTAGTAAGTGGATTTTCTTGGACTGCGACATTCTAAAAGAAATTGTTGAAATTTATTGCTATGGGTTCTCTAGTGCTATTAAAAACTCTTGGCCCTCTAATTTTGAAGTAACCTTTGAAGAAGCTAAGAAGGCTTTCTCCTCTAATCCCTCAGGTCCATGTCCTTCCATTCTTGGCCCTAAAGATGTATTTTTTGAAGCCTGTGTCATTGCACACATAGTGGCAACCACTCTTCTTCCAAGAGCGGGTTCTTTCACCTCCCTATATATGCGAGACACCTTCTGCACCTATTCCTTCTCTCCAAGAAAAATTTCAAGCTTTCCTCTTTCATTCTCAACTACATGATAGACTCTACTATCCCTAGTCTTCCCTATGGGATGATCATATCTCGCATCCTCAAAGCCAATTCTATTTGTCTTGCAGACATTCCTTCTATTAAGGTAAAATAGTGTTACAATTCTAGGGCTTTTAGAAGTATGAGTTATGTACTCTCTAATGATTCTTGGATTCTCAAAACGAACACTACTACACCTACATCTCTGCCTGAACCCTCTCCTCCTACCCCTGCTACTCCCACTCCTCTAGACTCTAAGCTTCTTGAAGATATTCTGTCTAAAATCACTGGAATGGATGAGAAATTTGAAGCCCTTCAAGACCTGCTTCTCTCTAGTCACTGGAAATTTGACTCTGTTGCTGACTTTATAGAAAAGATTTGAGCCTCCACCAAGGAAACAGGTATTGACATTGCCAAGATTCGCCTTAAGCTAGACTAGGTTATCAAGGTTGCTGAGAAGTTTGCTCAGAAAGTTCAGACTAACTCTCAACCTCCCTGACTGCAATGATTGACAACTTGAAGGCATCTCTTGTGAACACCCTGACATACTTTCTTCGCTCTCATGGTTAACTAGTTTGAGTTTGTTTTTTTTGGACTATTGTTAAGGGCCTACATGCCCAAGACTCTGAAATGCTATTTATGCTCTATTTTGCCTGTGTTATCCTTTTTGCTTATATCAAAAGGGGGAGAAATATTATATAGTTACATTATTACTATGTTATTCTAGTTGTTCTATGTTGTTTCTACTATGTTGTACTGGTTGTTCTATGCTGTTTGTACTATGTTATGCTGGTTGTTCTCTTCTGTTTCTTTTTGGTATTTTTCAAGCAAGTCAACGAGCAGGTATAAACTCAGGAGGAGCAATAAAAGGACCTAGTTTATCACCAGACAACCATTCAAGGGAAGCAACTAAAGCAGTCAACTATACACAGGGAAGTCGACTACTTAATCAAATTTTGTCATCATCAAAAAGGGGGAGATTGTTAGTGCTAATCTAATTTGAATGATGACTATTTTTAGAAAAACACATAAAAGGAAACAACCTTGATGAAAAACAAAAAGAAAAACTGCAACTAGGAAATCTATCTTAAATCTAATAGAGACAATCAAGGAGATCTAGAAGAAGAAAAAGGAAAAATTATCAAAATAAAATCAATCAATGATCTTTTCTGATCAAGAATAATATGTTGTTGCTTATTAACAGAAAAAATATCAATCACCAAGGTCCTACACAATCAAGAGGAATCAGAAAGATTACAGAAAATATGGAAGACCAATCTACCGTTGCTAATTAACAGGAAGAATATTAATAAAAAAAGTTCTACATAATTAAGAGGAATCAGGAAGGATTACAGGAAATCTGGGAGATTGCATGAAGATCACCAAATCCTTTGCCTTACCTTTATTCTTGGAAGGAGGACTCATCATCGCGGATCAAATCCCTTGCCATCTCTTCAATATAAAGGAAGCATCCGGATATATCACAAGCATACAAGCCTACAACTATTCAAGCCTTCTTCAATATTTTTCATCTTTAGAAAATTATTGTAATCTTTAGTTATTGTTATTGTGAAAGAAAAAGAGAGAAAAAAGAAGAAAAATGGAAAAGAGAAGTCTGTATCAACAGATAAAGAAAAAAAAAAGAGAAAAAAATTCAAGTGTTTATTTCTAATTCTTGTAATCATTTCTACATTAAAGGCTTAAAGAGATATCCCTTGAAACCTAAGGGGACTGGACCTAGTATTCACATTGAATCCGAACCAGTATAAAAATATTTGGTGTCGAAGTTTCTTTTTACGCATTTTAATTTCTAGCTTATTTACTTATCTGCCTAGTCGACTATCTGAATCATTTGCTGACTTCCCAAAGATCAGACTTAAGCTAAAATAAAAAGTGAAATTTTTTTAATTCACCCCTCCCCCCTTTTGCACTTTCATTCTGGTTGTTTCATATAGATTTCTTCCTCCAAATCTCCATTTAAGGAGGCTGTTTGGACATCCATTTGATGAATTTTTAGATTGTACACCGTGGCTAATGCTATTAACATTTTAATTGATGTGATTCTAGTTACAAGTGAGTATGTATCAAAGTAGTCTAGACCTTCACGTTGTTTAATTCTTTTAACAATGAGCCTCAATGTATATTTATCAATAGTTCTATCAACTTTTTTTTTTTTAAAAAATCCATTCGGATCCTAAAGGTTTATTTCCAGGAGGAAAATTAATCAATTTCCATGTATGATTATTCATTATGGATTCAATCTCACTATTAACTGTCTTTTTTCAATATTGTGCTTTTGACGAAAACATAGCTTCTTTGAAGGTTCGAGGCTAATTTTTTAAAAAAAATGTTACAAAATCTGATCCAAAGGAAGTAGAGGTCCTTTGCCGCTTGCTATGTCTTGAAATGTTCCTCCTTATGGTCACTTTTCTTTATTTCTTCTCGAGATCATTTATTTTTTTCATTAGATGATTCATATTTTCTCTTATACAATTATATTGTTTCAAAGAATTCAACATTATCTGATTCAATTATCATATTAATATTAATTTTAGGATTTTCTGATCTAAAATTAATATGCTTTATTATTCATAGCATATCCTATAAACACACAACGAATCGTCTTTGGTCCTATTTTTGTTATTTTAGGTTTAGGAATCTAGACCTTAGGAAAAACCTCCACACTTTTAAGTATTCATAATTGGGCTTTCTCCTGTTCCACTTTTCATATGGAATAGATTGTGTTTCACTATGCAAAACTCGATTTAGTATACAACTAGATGTAAGGATAGCTTCCCCTAAAAGTTCTACGGTAAATCAGAACTAACCAACATGGCATTCATTATCTCCTTAAGAGTTCTATTTTTCCTTTCAGCAGTTTCATTAGATTGTGGTGAGTAAAGAATTGTATAGTTTGATGAAGAATGCCATATTTCAGACACATTTCTTCAAAAGGAGATTCAGATTCGCCGTTCCTATCACTACTCCTTATCATTTTGATAATTTTATTAAGCTATGTTTTAACTTTACTTATGTACTATCAAGTACATAAATATAGCAGTATCACGTATAATCTTCAATGATAGTTATGAAATACTTCTTTCCACTGCGAGATAGTATTGACTTCATGTCACAAATATCTGCATGAATTATGTTCAAGGGATTTGAATTCCTTTTGACTAACTTATAAGGATGCTTAGTATATTTAGCTTCAACACAAACTTGACACTTTGGCTATTTATTTTGAAACTTTGGCAATAGATTCAAATTACTCATTTTTGTAAGGTTTTATAATTAACATGTCCTAAATGTGATTGCCATAGACCATTTGAGTCAAGAAAGTAAGAAAAAGTCTGAACTTTATTACCTTTAACAGCCATTACATTTAGTTTTAAAAAACCCTCTGTAAGGTAGCCTTTTCTTACATACATATCATTGTTACTAATTACAACTTTGTTTAAGACAAAAACACATTTAAATTCATTTTTGATCAAGAGACCAACAGAAATTAAGTTCTTCCTCATTTCTGAAATATGATAGACTTTGTTTAGAGTAACCACCTTGTTGGATGTCATTTTTAAACATACTTTGCCATAGTCTTCAACTTTTGTTCTAGAAGAATTTTTTCATATAAATGCTCTTATTAGGTGCAGTGGGAGCATATGTTGCAAAGACTTCTTTGATTGCACAAATATGTGAAGTGACTCCAAAATCAAGCCACCACTCCTTGGGATTTCTTACTAAGTTGCATTGAGGCAACATGGCACATATGTTCTCCACTTCTTCATTCTTTTCAATCATGTTTTCTTAATTTTTTTCTTCTGCTTCTTTGAAAAACAACAATCAATAACTTTATCTCCAACCTTTCTACAGTTATGTCAATTACCTTTAAACCTCTTTTTAGGTGGGTAGCCTTTTGGCCCAGATGACTTCTTTTTCTTTTTGATATTTGATCCTTCTTCAACAATATTTGCACATGCTATTGTTGAATTTGTTTATGACCTCTTTTCTAGCCACCTTGTTGTTCTCTTCAATTCTCAAACGTACGATGAGATCTTCAATAGTCATCTTCTTGCGTTTATGGTTTAAGTAGTTCTTGAAATCCTTTCAAAGTGGACGTAACTTCTCAATGATAGCATCACTTGAAAAGCATCATTCATAATCAATCCAACATTAAAGGTTGTGTGAGTATTAAGAATAAATTTAATATGTTCAAATCAGATATTATGTAAAATTATACCTTTTTCAAGGAGATCATGAATTATAAACTGAAACTCCTAAATTTGGGTAATAATAGTTTTACTGTCTATTATCTTGTACTCAAGGAACTTTGCCATAATGAATTTTTTAATTCGGGCATCTTCAATTTTTTACTTCTTTTCCAAAGCATCCCAGAGATCCTTGAAAGTCTTCATGTTACTATACACATTGTCAGATCATCTTGCAAGCCACTCAAATGCAATTTCTACATAGAAAATACGAGTGCTTTTCCAAGATTTAGTCAGTAAAAGTCGTTCATCAGCTGGAGATCCTTCAGACAGTACAAGAACATTCTCACTAGCGAACCTCTGCAGACTTAGGATAGTCTAGTAGAAGAATATTTTCAGCTACCACTTTCTGAAATCATCTTGCATATTTTTCATTAATGAAAATGTAGGGGTAACATTTGAACAATTTGGAGGTGTAGTAGATGCTACTTTAACATTTACCATTCCAATATTAATTTACTTGGATTAGTCATTTTTCTGTCACAAGTAGATAGATAATTTAGTATGACGAATACTAACAATAAAGATAAATTCTATTATCAATAGAATCAATTTGAATGATGAAATTCTTATAACTTCAAATTAGTTTCAAACTCAAATGGAGTAGAAGTGCAAAAGGCTTTAAACTCCAAAATCAAAAGTCAACAAATCAAAATAGAGGAACAAAAAATAAATAAATTCCTTAAGCTTTTTATTCCTGTAATTTGGTAATAGTGCATAAGTAGAATATAAAATAAAAAATATTTGATTCCACAGAATTAACTGTGTGTCCTTAAAAAATTTAATCCTCTCACTATAGCTAAAGTTGTTGATTGTTTCCTCCTAAGATAAAACAGATAAATTATTGCAAATGTAGTGGTACCTCAAACTTTTGTAACTTCAATGAATGAAAAAAGCAATAACAGATTTACACACAGACTCAATTTATGTGTAAAAAAAATGTATACAAAAGAGGAGAAAAATCAATGTCGAAAACTGAGAGGAAACCTCTCTATTTATAGCTAGTAATAGGCATGTATTCACCTGTTCAGAACAGTCTCACCTATTCTGAATAGGCATGACCTTTTTCTAGGAAGTAGGTTATCTATTTAGAATTTTAGTGCAAAATTTAAAAAATTCTGTTAAACTAATTTCACAAATTAATTTAATTAATTAATAATTCATAAATAATTTAATTAATAAATACTTTATAAATTAATTAATTAATAATTTACTAAACTAATTCATTATTAATATCAGAAAAGGAAAATCTTGAGACTATTAGATAAATTTTTTCTAAAATATTTATCAATCAATCACATCATTTATCGAAGCTGAAGCCGAAGTCGTAGCCGTAGCCGAGCAAGTGACGATGACAATGATGCAAGGGGGTCCCTTCTACTTGACTCTTTAAGGGCTAGAGAAAGTGTTTCCTAATATAAATGTTTCTCTATTCTACCAATGAGGGAGAAGTGACTCTTCATATTTCTTTTACTTGGTTCTTGATTTCCTCCACATTTCCTTATTCTCCTAATTCTCATTTTTCAATTCATACCTTACTTAAACCTAACAATAACATGGTGCTTAAAACTATAAATGATCCCAAACTAATTTATGATCTGGCATAACATTAGGATTTACATAATTAACATTAAAACAAATAATGTAGATGCTGAATTTGATAGATATAAGAAATTTTGAATCATAAAACTAAATGCTCAAAAGAAGTTAATCCAAACATAATAAAAAGCTGAAAACTAATATCTGACTGATTGTTTGAAAGCCTTTGCTAAGTTCACAACCCAGACCTAGGGTTTAGGAGTGATATGACGAATGGAAATCCGAGAGTTCCCAAACAAGCCTGATAGTATTCACATTCACATCATTAGTTCTGAAGCGTATAATTAAATAGCTAGCATATAATTATATGAGAAATGGGGATTTGTACTCAAGCTATGGTGATGTCACAGGGATAGCAATTTACATGGATTTACATAGCACATGACACATGACACATGAGTACTAAGGGGCGGGTAAGTACAACTCACACTATAGGCATAAAGAGGGGCTTAAGACTTTCCATGTCTCCACATCTCATCATAAACATATCTTTATGACATAAGTATAACATAATATAGACATAGGCATAGCCTCTATAAGCAACATAGAACAAGTATAGCAAGAGAGTACGTAGAGTTTACAAGATGTTCGATAATGCCTCTAACATATAGAATAAGACGGGTGATATGCTGTCAAACTACAACACATTTGATGCCTAAAACATGAAATTTTGTGTGTTCTCAATGCGACCTTTATGATTTTTATGTGTTTTTTCTTTGTTTTTGTAGAAAATACAGGTTGGTTTAATTTTGAAAAAGTTGCAGATTTTGCTGATTTTTAGGTCATACTGGCCCCATTACAAGTCGTAGCTCATGCTATAATCATAGATTTGGTCTCATATAAACTTACAGTGTTCAAAAATAAAATTTGAAAAATTAGAGTTTAGTCATACGAGCCTCAGATACTAGTCGTAGTCCCTTCTATGACTCGTAATGGGTGGCCTCGTAGCAACTTGCAATGTTGATCAAGATTGGACCAAGAAATGCAAATGTGGACTATAAAAAGTAAACTAGACTATGACTCATAAAGGTGGATCATAACAGTGAAGTCCAAAATATAAAGTGCTGATCATGAAAGCTCGAGTACGACTCGTAGAGCACTCGACAAGTCATAATTGCGTGTCATAGCAAACGCCGACCAGATTTTCTAATTATTTTAAGGATCTTTTTTAAATACTATAAATCATATATTTTAGGAATTTGGGAGTAGCTTTCAGTCATTATTCAATATTGTACACAAATTTTAGAGAGATTTTAGAGTAGAATTTTAGGTTTTATCTTTGGAGACATAAATTTGGAGATTAGATTCACTTGTGACTAATTTTATCATTCAATCTTGTGATTTTAAATAAAAAGGTGGCTTTATTGTTCTCCATTCTTCATTGGTAAGCTATTAACTATGCTTTTTTCATTCATTGTTTGCTTTCTTGCCCAAATCATGAGTAGCTAAACCCACAATTAGGAGTTGTGGAACCATGAGTAGCTACCTTAGAAAACTCGGATTATTTGTACTTATTGAGTTGGGTATTTGCATGTTTAATTTATTTTTCTTCATTTTGCTTGTTGTTTAATGGTGACCAACATTAAAACATGGCTACTATTATGATCTCGATCCAGATAGTGATGAATAGTAAAAGAAAATGGTTAACAAAATTCAGTTGATGTGTTTTCATCTAATCAACCAAACTCAGCAAAGGAGAGGTTGACTAGGATAATAGGTGACAGTTAATTTGGCATATTATGGTATTTGGCCAAGTGCCATAGTGAAATTCGACCTTCACCTTCAGAAAAAGGCTGAAAGAACCTAAGTTACCGTCCTACATGCAATGTCCCAATTAAGGGAGTGTTATCTGGGGTGTTTAAGTTAGTAAATCATGGAAAACACAATTTTCCAAGTTGCTCTCCAATTTGATTATCTCGCCATTTTGTTAGTTAGTTTAATTTTTTATCAATCATTGGAAAATCCGCCTTCCTTGAGAATTAAGTTATTTGACATTTGAATTGATTGTTAGTGAATCAAAGTGGCAAAGCCCCGTATTCCCTTGGAATTTGACCCTGACCATTGTTAGATTTGATATTTGACAATGATCGCTTTATCTTCCAAGTGAGAGTTATTATTTGAGCGTGATCAAAATTAATGGCGTTGTTGTATGGAAATATGACTATGCTTTGATTTGATTTCACTAGTAGTTAATTCAAGTGTTGATTTCTTAATTTTTTTATACTTTACTTTTGTTTTTTTTAATTGTTGTTTAGTTTCTTTTTTATAGGGTATACTAGGTGTATGCCCAATACAAGGAGCCAAGGCAGAACTTTAGCTCTAATTGATCTTGAGATCTAACGTACTGCAAGGAGAATAGCTCAACCAAACATGAATGTTGCAGTTGATGAAGCCATGGACTGAAATGATGACGATGTTGGTAGAGGAAAATCCACCACCATGGGAAAATAGGCCACACGATAGGCGTTTCAACGATAATGCATATGGATGGAACAAATATTGGTTGAATCCCATAGACATGGACGTCACAAGAGCTATAGTATTGTCACCATTAACGACCGACACTAAGTTCATAGTGTCAAGTGGATTACTCCAAATGCTTCAGAACCATGGTTTGTTTATGGGGTTACCTTCTGAGGATCCTCACAACCATCTTCATAATGTTACTTTTGTGTGCAAGAGTATGATAGGTATGTAGAATCTTTCTATGGATGCTGTTGGTTTACATGTATTCTCTCTATCTCTTGCTGGTAATGAGCAGTTTGGCTATCAGAACTCCTACAGAGCTCAATCACTAGTTGGGCAGAATTGCAAAGACCCTTCTTGGAGAGATACTTTCCAAGGTCAAAGAAGCTTAAATTAAAGGATCAAGTCAATAACTTTGAGAAATTACTGGGTGATTCAATTAGCACAACATGTAAGAGGTTCACCAAGTGTTTGAGAAGGGTTCCAGACTATAAGATCGTGGATAATGCCTTATTGGAGATTTTCTATCGGGCTCTTGATGAGAATAGTTAAGCGTGTGCCGATAATATCATGGGAGGCATGTTCTTAGATCAATCGTCCACAAGAATAGCAGAGAGGATCGAGCAAGTAGTCTAGACCAACAGAGCATGGGGGCAAAGGGAGAGAGCTTCTACAAGGAGCTCATGTGTGGTGAGTGTTAGTTTAGAGCAAGCTAAAAAAAATGAGAAGATCATGCAGCAACTTGTTCAACACCACATGAGTATGGACTTGGTGGTTAAGCAAAACCAAGAGAGAGTTCTTATGGTAGTCCACTAACCTCCTAGAGCACCCATGTATGAGGAACACTATTACGATGAAGATGCTTGCTTTGTTAGAGATCAAGTGGTGGTTTTCAAAATAATGCCCAAGGGTTCAATCTGGACTATTGGCGTCAAGATTCCAGAAATCAAGGTTGGAACTATAATCGAGATGGTAATTTTAGAGATAATTGTGGTGGTTATTTTAAGAGAGATAGGGTGCCAAATATCGAGTGGGAAAGAAGATATGGTTATAGGAATATTCCTTATGTGCTTTCTCATAATTGTGATGCAGGTTCTAGCAATTTGAGGATAGAAGAGATGTTTGATAGGTTGTTGAAGAAAGCAGAAAACTAAGATGAGACTCTAAAGGGAATGAAGTCTAATAGCTCAAGCATAAACCAAAAAATAGAGTCTTATTCAATGGCCATCAAGCAACTAGAACAACAATTTGGTCAATTGTCCCTCCAATTGAATCAATGCCAAAAAGGTACTTTGCCAAGCAATATAGTTCAAAATCTTAAGAATGAGGGACATTGCATGGCAGTTATAACAAGGAGTGGAAAGAGTACCATTGACCCTCCAATAGCGGTGGTTGTTGATGAGGTTTGTGAAAAGAGTATTGATGACAAAGTTGAGGTTGAGGAAAAAGGTTTGTCCAACAATGGGGTAAGAGGTGAAGTTGTGAAGGAGCCAGAGAAGAATAAGACTATCGTAAGACCTCCTCCCCCTTTTCCCCAAAGGCTCAAACAAAAGTAAGAGGATGGTAAGTTCAAACACTTCCTCTCTATGTTGAAATAATTGTCCATCAACATTCCTCTTATCGAAGCATTGGAGAAAATGCCTGGGTATGCTAAATATATGAAAGATTTGGTGACGAAAAAGCACAAAATGAGCTAAGAGCCCTCGCAAGAGCTAAAACATTGTAGTGCTATTACCACAAAATCTTTAGTCCAAAAAAGGAAGATCCTAGTGCATTTACCATCCCTTGTACCATCGACGATGTCGAGTCTACAAAAGTGTTGTGTGATTTGGGAGCAAGTATCAATTTGATGCCTCTTGCTTTGTTTAAAAAGCTTGGTTTGATTTTACCTACTCCAACGAGAATGAGGTTATTAATAGCAGATATGACAATCAAGAAGCCAGAGAGGATCCTTTATGTTGTGTTAGTGAAAGTGGATAAGTTTGTATTCTCGACTAATTTTCTAATTCTTGATTGTGAGGTTGATTTTGAAGTCCTATTATTCTAGGAAGACCATTCTTGGCCACAGGGAGAGTCCTAGTGGATATAGACTCCGATCAACTCAGGTTTAGGGTAAATGATGCAGAAGTGATTTTTGATAATCGCTAGTCTATGAAGCACCCTGATGAACTAAAAAGTGAAGTGTGGGCTTTTGATGAATTCTGATCATTCAAGATGACTGAGTCATGTTGCAACATTAAATCAGGAACTACTTAGGAGGCAACCAAGAGATTTTGGTATTTTGGCATGTTTTTGAAGTTTTTTTTAGTTTTTCCATCGTAAATTGATTATCTGTTTGAGTTTAATTGTTGTTTCTAGACATTGAATGAGTTGTATTTTGGTATAATGGTGTATTTCTAGAGGATTGTGCAGGTGTTGAGCAAAAATGGCAAAATTACAGAGATTTGCATCTGAAGCAGTCTCTACGACTAGGCCTACGAGCTGTAGAGGACTCTACGACTCGTAGTCCTACCTCATAGAGGGTTACAATGATCACTTGAAGTTGGCACTCCAATTACAAGCTAACGTTATGACTCGTAGCCTAAGGTACGAGTCATAAATGAGGTTTGTAGTGCCCAGGTAATTTTTCAAAATTTTTCTAAGTGTGAAGTGGTCTATGAGACCATAACTTATAGGACGTAGACCATGCTATGACCCGTAGTTGGGGTTTCATAGACCCGACTCAGTTATTTTTTAAAATTAACCTTATAAGGGTTAAATTAGGGTCAAAATCACTTTGACCACATTTTAACCCTAATCACTCTGAAATCACCCCTAATCCTTTCCCCCAATATTCTCTAACTACTTTTCCAGCCACCCAACCATATTTCTGGCAAGTAACTTTTGGCTACTAAGGTTGTGACACTTATTCTTCTCAGTGTGATTTCTTCAGTGCATTCGGTCATAAGGTACACCTCTTAGTTTAATTTCGAATTTGGCTTTGCCTTTGTTCGATTGAGTATGAAGATTGAGAGTCACTGAAGAATATTATTCATGTTTAAGATGAAATTATGAAGTAAGAACTAGGGTTGCTTTGAGTAGTATTGATAGTGCTAGTCCTTAGTTGAATGATTTTCTTGTGTTGATTGTGAATATAAGTTTATACTATCATGTTCTTTGTTTGATAATGCTCATTTACTGTTAATTCCATAAGTGCATGATAATGTGTGGATTTTGTTAGCATAGTTGGTATCCTTATTTGATTATGCCTTGTTGTGCTTATTGACTCATCTTCTCAAATTGCTCTGATTGTGAGTGAATTATCTTATTTTGTATGATTTGGGGATGGGTATATGAGTACATATATGAATGAGTTGGGGAAATTGACTTGAATGCGTATAAATTGCTTTATCCTTGTTGTTGGGGTAGGTGTTTATTGTGATACCATGTTAAGGGTTTGGAATATCTTGTGTTTTGTTTATGAATCAAATGATATTGCTTCGATGTTGTTTTATTTTTATTGGAATTGTTCTTGAGGTTCATATGAGGAGTTAAGGTACTTCGGGTACTTATTGCTTTCTGCTACTGGAGTCTTCTACGACTTGTAGATGAGTTTACGAGCCGTAGTTGCCTCTTGTAGGAGGTAATAGTGGCCTAAATCCCTGAGTACTCACCATATGAGACCCACTTATGAGTCGTAGAACCCTCTATGAACGTAGTTGGGTCTTGTGGACTTGTGCCTATGTTAATTTTGTATCTTGGAACCTTGTACGAGATCGGTATATGACCCCTAGGAACCCTAAGAGTCGTAATGTATCTCATACCTAGTTTTCATATTTAAAGTTTTCATACACCTTTGGGTTATGAGGCCGCAGTACGACTCATAGTCCTAATTACGAGTTATACCTAACTCTCGTATCTACCATCTGCAACTGATTCATGTATCTTTTTCATTTTTTTTGTTTGTTTGTTTTTCAATTATGATTGTTTAGGGCTAATGATGCTTTATTGTGGTTATTTTTTGTAACACCCCACACATTACATGTATGAGTACTATGCACATGATACATGATATGGACTTTCAAATTAATGCCAATTTTTAAAAGTGCTTGAGTCTCACGTTAAAGGGTGATATGTGTATCTAATGCTTGAGAGGGTCAAGTGTAGACATATTTTGTGTCCAATTGAGGAGATTACGACCTTAAATAAAGTGAAAGAATTGAGGTGCTGTAGACTATGTAAATTAAAGTGTGGTCATGTATCGGTTTTGTGTCAAATTGAGGAGATTACGACCTTAAATAAGGTGACAGAATTGAGGGTGCTTGTAGGACTTAGAAATCTAGCAGGTGAGTCACCCACTTGTTTAGCTTAAGCTTGCCAGTTAAACGGAGGCAAGGCCCGACGTCGAATTTGTCTAATTCCGATTATGGATATTCTTGGTTTTTCAAGCAGCTACAAGAGACCTTAAGGGTTCTTGGAGAAGCCCTATACATTGAGGGTAAAGGTAAGTATGTTTAGTTATGTGTTTATTATGGTTTTCTTATGAAAAACAAGAGATTATGTTGGTTATATTGATGCTGAAATTGTTGGACAACATATGTTGGAAACA
Source organism: Solanum virginianum (assembly GCA_000787875.1). NCBI lineage: Eukaryota > Viridiplantae > Streptophyta > Magnoliopsida > Solanales > Solanaceae > Solanum > Solanum virginianum. The sequence goes on along the minus strand of BAUE01063036.1, from coordinate 2,069 downwards.
TTGTGACGCCTTTTCCTTGTAAATAAAGAGGCCTATATTGATGCTGAAATTGTTGGACAGCATATGTTGAAAATGTTGTGATGCCTTTTTCTTGTTAATAAAGAGGCCTTTCTCTTCTTGTTTGGCTCTACTATGAAGTAATACTTATGTATTTAACAAAGGTTGGTTTGGTAGTGATATAACCAGGCTGCTTCACTGCTTGTACAGTCCGCAAAGTGAGTTCTTATATGATATTGCAATTGTGTTCTTAACTAGAACTTGTGGGCTGATGTATATAAGGCTATTGCCTCACGTCTTTCATGACTGATTTAGTACTTTTTTGAGACTGTTTGAAGGCTATTATTATGTATAAATGTGTTGAAACAGTTTTGTTAAAGTTGGGATAGGTTTGGAATTGCGACGTCGAAATGAAGCGAAGGGATGTAACGTTATGCCGTCCATTTGTATGTTGTGTAAACTTGTTGTGTATTCTATTTTGTGGGCTGTTATAAGGCTGTTATAGCTTTAAAACATGCTATATATGATGTATATATGAGAATGCGTATTAGAAAATATGATTAGAGGTAAAAAGATTGAAAGAATACGCTCGAGTTTATAGTTATCTGTTTGCTGCCCGTGTGTTACTTTTTATAAGAATGGGCTGCCAAGATGTGTCTATTGGATGCTAATGCTAGTTTTATCACCTACTATGTTATAGATAAATAATTGGAGGAACGAAAGGTTATCTCAGGGTAATAGCGAGGTCATACAGCGAGGTATGTAAGGCTGTTTGCTTTCGGATTACTTGGCATGAAATCTAGAGTCTTCCTTGGCACATAAAGGCACTTACCAACTCTGACATGACTATTAACTGTGTCTCCACTCTCTCATATGTTCATATGCCCTTATACATAGTTACCTTAAAATCTACATACATACGTGGATACCAAGTACATGAGTTCTTGTTGCCAAATAAAGTTTACGAGTTGTTTCATCTCATACGCATTTCATTTTTTGTGTAACATACTCTTTTCATGGTCATATTATCTTGTATGATTATCTACATGTCACATGCTGCTTATATAGTTCTACAGCTCCAATATTGTAACCACCATAAAAACCATCTCTAAGGTAATTGAAAGGTAATGTGTATTGCTTATAGATAGGTGGTAGCCCGACGGGTGGAAGAATCACCTAGCTCTGGATGATCCTATCATGGGGGGCAGCCCGAGGGGCTAAGGAAGAGCCTAGCCAGGGACGAACCTGTTATAGTTTACCACTGATCAGTTAGTCATTTTATAGTACATGTTGTGCACAGATTTTACAGTAAAGGTAAAGTGATAAAAAGAACATAAAGTATATAATCCCACAATATAACTAAAGGTGGTCTCTTATCATACATTAGTGCATAGTTTCATTTGAGTTCTTATTTCATATATGGTATTTCCTGCCTTACATATTCAGTAAATTATCCCGTACTGACGTCCCTTATAGGGGACCTGTATTTTATGCTGCAGTTACAGGTGCTAGTAGATCTCCCCAGTAGGAGTACAGGATATCCAGCTGTGGTTACCAAGCTCCAAGTTGCTTCGGGGCTTTGCATGTCTAGAGCTTATATTATTTTATGTTGTACAGTTAGTCGAGGCGAGGCCTGTCTCGACCCTTATCATATACTTGTCCTTATTTAGAGGCTTTGTAGACTATGTAAATTAAAGTGTGGTCATGTATCGTACTTTAGACAACGTGGCCCCAATGGCCTAGACATGTGCGTTTTCTTTTGGCTTGTTATTACTGTTTACCTTTTAAAGGCATGTTGAGTGTAGAAACGCCTTCTAATATGTATAGAAAGTGCATGGGTACAGGTTGGTTCTCCCAAGACCTTCTTAAAGGCATGTTGAGTGTAGAAACACCTTCTAATATGTATAGAAAGTGCATGGGTACAGGTTGGTTCTCCCAAGCCTTATCAGCTACGGGTGCCAGTCCGCCTTAATGGGATTTGGGGTATGACAGAAGTGGTATCAGAGCGGGTCATCCTAGGTAGTCTACAAAGCCATGTCTATGTAGAGTCTTGTTTATCAATGTGTTGTGCA
>BAUE01063203.1:0-30417 GCA_000787875.1 Solanum virginianum | reverse complement strand
TTCTCATAACCTATGTTAGGCACATAGTTCAAGAAAAGAGAGGGAACCCTCAATCCATCGGTGCTAAGTCGTCATCCTATAAAAATACTTATACATATACATAGTTAAAAAAGATGCAATGTTATTCAATTCTATTCAATTCACATTTGGGCCCAAAAGCCAAACAACATTCATAACAGTTTGAACTTAGGCTCAAATGTCAAATCATAGTTCATAATTCATAATATTCATGCTTAGGAATAGCTCATTCATATATACAAAATGGTGCAAGTACCTAAAATACTCAAAGAGCCATAATCATAGGCATATATGTGATCACATTCTTGTCATAACCAATATCTTATCCAAAATCATATATATACACATAATTGGGATTAATCCACTTTATAACTTTCATAAAATTCATTGTTCAAGAATGCATATGTTATTGATGAGATGAGAATGACATGGGTAATATAGATTCAAACTAAATTCAACAATACATTATAAGATTTAAGTAAAAACATAAGTAAAATTCATATTTAAAATATAATATAGACTACCCATGCATAAATCAAGATTTGAAGAGGACATGCACATTCATATCTTCATAAATTTAATGTAACCAATCATAATAGGGTTTAAAGTAATTTAAAATCATAAAAAAGTATAGACCACACACCATTGACTTTAAACAATCATAATAATGAAAACCCATATTTAAAGCAAGTTTAAATACATGAAAATTTGCTTGAAAAGAGTTTGGTCTCCTTGATTGGAAGGAACCACGGATCAAAACCCACATACCTTGACAAATAAAGGAGTTTCAACAGAAATTTGGAGAATGAAATGAGTTTTTCTTGATTTCCAAGTTCCCAATCCACAAGAGTTCTTAGAGTTTGAGAGAGTTTGATTCTAGAGACTAAGGGTTAGTCTTGAATGAGGGTTTAGAATTAGTGTAGGAGAGGTTTAGGAATGTAAAGGGGGTTTAAAGGTCTTACAAAGCCTTGCGGATGCATCAAAATATTAGAAAAATACCTCAAGTAAATGGCCCTTTAAATTTTATCCAGATCTTAACATGGTTTGCTTCACGGGTCGTGAAGCTCTTCACGGTCCGTGAAGGCACCCCATCTAGCCCAGATAGATTCTATGAAAAAGGGCATAACTTTTTGCTCCGAACTTGGAATGAGGTTAAACCGGATATGTTGGAAAGCTAATTCGAAGAGATTCAATCTGAAAGGTCATGGACCACCTAGTTCATTTTGCTCTAAGAGATATGAACATTTAAAGTTGACCCTTCTATCGGTATTGTGAAATTCTTAGCCAATGGAATTCTTTGAAAATGGCTTGATGTAGGAGACCCATGATGGCCTTAAACATAAATAAGGTTGAATGGAGGGCTTGAAAATGAACTTAGCTTAAGCTAGAAAATCCCATAATTAGAATTTTTTAACAAAGTCACCTTCACGGGAGACCACACGGGTCATGTAGTGTCACACGGGCCGCGACATTGCCCATGCCCCTCTCCTTAGAAAATTTCCATGATCAAGTTATGAGACGATGATTTCATACTTAGAAAAATTTTACTCCGAAAGCTTATGGGTGGCCACACGGCCATAACACCCCACACAAGCCGTGAACTTGGACATGTGACCGTACTTGGTCCCAAAATTATGGGATTTCAAGCCAAGGCCACCACACAATTCATGAAATGTTACAGAGACCGTAAGGAGTCCAAGTTGTGGTGTGTCGTAGTTTAAAATGCCATGTTTAAGTGCCAAACATCTTCCAAAGGCTAAGGGCCACTCCATGGAGGCTCCATAAGGGTCGTATGACCTCACACAAACCGTGAGGACTACTATAGAGCATCACCTTGGTCCAAACATTTTTGGAACCAAATTTCCATGCTCCATTGAGGTCATACAAAGTTGGGTCCTTACAGTAACCATTCCTAATTTCCTATAACCTCTTGTTATAAAGTATGGTGTACAACACACCTATAAACAAGAATCTACTAGACACTGCTTCATAGACTCCCTAGGACTCTTGAACACTATGTTCTAATATCAAGTTTGTCATACCCCGGGAGGGTACCCTTGGAGTGGCCGACACTTGAAGAAGCATTACTAATTCCCCAAGAGAACCACCTGGCCTTATCATCACATCATACTCAACAACGGAAGAATGCTCAAGAAAAGCTATCATGATAAATAAGTACTTTCAATAATAGTTTCCAATGAACAAAATTTGAAAAATAAATAATAATCGACTATCTCTACTCAATGTCCATGAATCCTCTATACAATCTAGGAGGTGCCAGGACAAGTCTCGGGCTACCTCAAAATGAAATACTTATAATGCTTACTAAAATAAAGAAAAAGGCTCCTCCAAATAACAAAGAGGGCTCACCAAATCTAGAAACAAGATTTTGTACTTCAATGATGCACTTGCTGAAAGCCCCTATCACTTGTAAATGCATCATTAATGATACAGATTCAAATGGATGTCAGTACAATGAATATACTGGTAAATAAGATGGATAAGGAAACAAGTCAGGCTCAGATATAAATCAACAAAATTAACTCAACAATTTGTGACTCAACTCAGCAATGGATGGAAGATTTGTATAGTAAAATAATACTCCTAAAAGAAACTCTAGCATACAACTCAGTCAAGTAAGTTAGTATAATCTGGGAGTTTCTCAAACTGAAAACCATAACATATGAGATGGTGATGATATAACATTTGCACTATCGTTGCCTTAGCCATCCAATACTTACCAAGGAAAGGGATGATCAAAGCAAGCTAGATCCAAAATAAATGTCCATATTTTTGGGACATAAGAGGCATAACCCCTATCCTATGCTAGTAACATAGTTTATGGGTTTGAGTTAGTATTTACTCATACCCATATTGGTGCTCAAAACTCTTCCTAGTGACTCAATATGCTTATATCAATCAAGTCAATCTCATCTTTATATTTACTCCAATCAAACTCCATCAATTCGCTCAACAAATCAACCAATTAGGACTATCAATCATGCTTATTGAAGACTCCAACCAATCATGCTCATCATGTAAAAACATGTAAGATGCTCATTATATACATATACAGGTGATATGCTCCTCATACTCATGTTACTCAAGCCATACATTCATAATTATGATCTCAATTCAGTCAATGCAACAAGGATTACATAGAATATTATAATTTAGGGATCATAGTATTAGCATGAATAAATGTTTCAACTTTATGAAATAAGTATGCAACTCATCAATTTGTTCATAATATATGCATGAAAATTCAGTCATAAATTAACAAAACTCAAAAATTAGGATTAGGAGATTTCACTAATCAATTCCTACTCTCCAATTCAAATCATGTGAACAAAAAGGAAAATGGATGAACTCAATCCAACACTTTAGGTATCCTTACATACCTAAAACAAAGTTTGACAATCAATTAGCATAGGTTTCTGCTCTAATCGTTTGAATCTCTAGCTTCTTTTCTCATCCTCTTAGCCTTAGTCTTTTGTTAGAATGCATAGAAGCCTTAGGAATGGGTTTAAAAATCCTTTTTAAGTCAAAAAAGACTTGTATTAGTTATGAGTTAAGTTTATGAAGGGTAGAAGAAGTCTCAAACGCCCCTTAAAAGAAATTGAAAATTTTGAACTGTCGAGGACCTAGTCCGCGTCGTGGACTTGGTCCCTCACAGTACATTTTTCGTTGAAAGTTTTTCAATCGATGTTCTAATCCTGTAGAAAATAACAGAACCATAATTAAGTAAAAATTCACAATAAGTCTGCGACACAGATGTGTCACGCACTTTTTTGGAACTACATCTTTGCCCCAAAAAATTATCTTTTGATCTGGCTGCTCTAAAATTCAACCAAGACTATTTTTCCACATAATTGTTGGTGCTGATCACGATTCCAACCTTGAATTTGCCAAAAAAATTTGGGAAGATGTGTTATGCAAGCGTTCTCTCATCTTGGAATATTTTGGTAATTTTACTGGATGTAACTCCCTATCCTCTTGAAACACACTCTAAGTGAAGGTAACACATTGACTCTTTGTTTTTTTTGCTAATTTATCTGTTGATTTTACAAGTATTTATATGGTGGAGAATTTTCAAGATATTCTAATTCTGGAAAATAAAATTGTGAATATGGATAAAACTAGTTTGCCTCAGTCAAGGCTTACTCCAATAAACAACATAAAGTAGATTTTAATTGCACATGTCATTTACGTTGAATACCTCTTTGCCCGAAAGAAGAGGAATAACTGAACTTCCTGGTTGCATATTTTTGTTATTCAGATCAACAACAACATTAAATTAATTTGGATGAATCTTGAAACCGAACATCATTAGCGTCATTTAGTGAATTGTCTCTTCTTCTTCTTCTTCTTCTCCGCCCTCTCTCCCTGCCTCTTCCCCTTCTAGTCTACAATTCTAAACATTCTGGACTGCCCTCATTTGGAGAGTCAATGAGGGGAGATTGTAGTCATGGAATGCACTTGTTTATCACGTCAAACAATAATAAAAAAGACCCCCCAAATTTGTTTTAAAAAGAAATTCTCACATCTATGACACCATTAATTCTTCAATAATGGTGATATTTTTCAACAGCTCTTTGCAAATTCCACATATCAAAACAATCTTCAACATCTCTTGACATTTAATTAAACTATCCATCTTCCTTCATACACTGAAAAAAAAACTAATAAAAGAAAGTCAAATCAAAATTTTTTTTCCTTAATTGTAAACCTATACATTCTATTCTTTGCAGAGAGAAACAATTTTTTTTAAAAAGTACCCAATTTTCTTGAATCTTGATTTAACATATAGAATAAAACAAACAATGAAAGAAGGATACATAGGAGAAGGGAAAACGATAGGTTTTGCGAAGAAGTAAAAAAAATCAAAGAAGTTTGATTTTTTTGGATTGTTATTAGAATAAGTAGTAGTGTGAAAAGATTTTTTGAATTATAAAAAATAATGATGTGAACAAAATTAGTTTTATGTATATGATAATAATAATAATTGTGAAACTCAAAAATTCCTTTTGTGGCTTTTAATACCATGAATGATACAAGGAAACTTCACCCTTTCAAAATTTACTAAAGACCCTATATATGTATGTCACGACCCGGTCCCGGTCATGATGGCGCTTGTTGGTCCACCTATAGGCAAGCCAATTCCCAACCCAAGGGTATTTGTCCTAGCTCTCTACTCCAATCAAATTGATACAATAATGATATATACCTGAAACCTACCTAGGACCTAGACGTCAACTGTACAGAGCTACTATAGACATAAGGACAGATCGTATACATATATCAATCATCATAATAATATACAAAATAAGAGTACACCTATAAATACCAAACTCTACTGTATAAGGCCAATGTCGGGATATAAAAGACGTCCATTAATTGGAAGGAGACTGCGAACAAGAAAGAGCTATCGGTGCTTACCAAAAGCCTCCTAAGCACTCCCAAAGTTTCCCAACTTAGCTATCATAGCCCGCACCTGGACCTACACCATGGGAACATGCAGAAGTAGTGGTGAGTACCAGAAAAGGCACCCAGTAGGCATCATTGGCTGACCGAGTGAAATAGTAAACATAAATAAAGTCCAACTGTATAGAACTGCAGCAGTGTAGCAAAAACAAAGTCAGATCAAGGCATAGGCATGTCTAGGAACCCTAAAATCATAACTGAACCAATCGATATGAAGAATGATGATAACCTGAACCAACCAAAGTACTGAACTCAATACCAACTAACGAAGATTGCGTAGGCCAATACCACAACTGCCCCCAAGTGAGGTATAGTGCTACACGCGGGTGCAAGGCCCTAGTATCTATACTTGTACTCCAACTGGGCCCCCATAAGCCTAGAAGGTACACCCACGCATAATAATAATGCTGATAGAAAATTACAGAATCCCTTAGAACCATTACAGAATCCCATAGAATCATCACAAAGCTCAACTCTCCACATCATCAGAACAAACGTCAACTGTATATGGGTGTAAGGCCTAGTGTCTAAGCCTGAACGCCCCTTGAGCCTCCATAAGCCCAGGAGGTACACCCAAGCACAATCAGGGTGTGAATAGGTGAGTGGATCCATAGGTAAGTAATCACGGGCCTCGTCCCAACAATCACAAGTCAACTGGGTCCTCGACTCTGTGCCTGCACGTGGCAACCGATCCATATTCCTCTGACCTGGCCTCCAATCGAGCAATCAGCCAAGGCCAGATGGCTTGACACTCGATATAACGACAGGACGTATCCCCATGGGAGAAAGAATCCCCCTTACATAAATAATAGTGTCTCATCTCAGGATGTCAATCATAGGGCCCAACCTCACAAAATATCAATCACGGGGCCTAGCCCTATGAAATATCAATCAGGGTCCTCGACCCAAATCTCAGCCAGCAGTTGATCCACAGAATCAGTATCCCGTCACCCTACACTCTGGCAACCACCAGAACTTGGAAGACAAGACCTGTAACTGGTGAACTCGAATACTCGGGCATGGTCACCAGTGCTCGAACAATAATGGGGAACATCATCTAGGACTCGAGGTATCAATCAATCACTCACACAACTAATCTATCTAAATTCAGAACTCCAAAGTCATATCATGCCTAGAGTGAACATAGGCGATGACGCTCTTAACCTAGGTATCTCACAATCTCAATTTGAAAAGTGTGCATTCATGTATTATTTATCTTTTCGCTTTTGAATGCTTTTTAACGGTGGCCAACATTAGAACCCACCTTATTCTTATTCGTCAGCCCAAGGGGATATAATGGGATAAGTGGTAAATAACAGGATCAGATGTGATTATTCTCATCTAATCAACCTGAATAGCCCAAGGGATGGTTGTATTGGGACCAAGGTAAGGGCTTGTAATGCAACACTCGTAGATGGCTCAAGTTACGTAGTGAAATTTGCCTAGTTGTTGGCCCAAGGAATTAGGTGAAGATAACTTACCAGTTCTGCATGTCATACACTAGAAAAGGTTACAATTATGAGGTTATACTATGTTAGGGATTCATGGGGAACACAATACCCTAGTTAATTCTCTCACTAAATTAGAAATACTTGCATCCTAATTTTCCTTAAGCGTAGATTATGTTTATTGATTTTACAACATAAACCCCCCCCCCCTTTTTGAAAATAAGTCAGTTAATTCTTCGAAATTGTTTTGACTATTCCAAGTTTAGACCATATTTCTTGTGGGGTCAACCCTAACCATTGTTAGATTTTATATTTAAAACAACGACCGCTTATACCTTAATCGGGAGGTGTAATTTGGCATGATCAATGGCATCCATCCTTCTACTCATACATGTGGCTAAATCTGAAGTACTTTGAAGATGTGTGGTGAGTCCTCATACTTCGAAGGCAAACCCAGTCCATCCTACTTCTTGACATTCTTAGCTTTCATTGATACTAGAGACTGTTTCATTTTTATTGAAGGTGAGCTACTGTTTCATTTTTATTGAAGGTGAGCTACAAACATGTCTTGAGGTCTCTCACTCCCACCCTCCCAAATCAGATTTATTAAAGGCATATTGAATGTATGAAATTTATGTCGTCTAATCTCTTTCTTTCTACATTTCTTATATCCTTATAAGTTCTTCTGCTTTATTATCGTCTTATTTATGTTGTGTATGCTTATGATTTGTTAAGAAGCTTGATTAGGATTTCTTTAGGAATCCTAATAACCATGCCACACCTAGAATTTAACTTGGATCTTGACATGTTCAAGATATGTATTTGATTCATTTAGTCATTCATCAATGTTTATTTCAATTTGCAAGAAAATTTAGGGTTTATCACAAAGTAGAATTTTTATTTACTAATATAAAAAAATTATTGTATAAAACTTTAGGGAAAATTAAGTTTGTGCCCCTTTAAAGCAAACTATTTTCATTCATATACCCTTTTACATTTTGTACCCCCATATTATTAAAATTTTGCCCCCCTAATATTAAAATCTGTGTGCTGATGTCATGCTGATATCAACACTTGCTTGTATGATATATCAATGGGGTATACAAATATAAATAGGGTGTCACATATGATTAAGCTCAATCCTATATGATACCGATATGGTATAAATATACTGACAGAGTAAATAACGAATATATTTTCTACTAATTTAGAGTTTAATAATTTTGTATTTGTTTCTTATTTATTTCTTTTAAAAAAATCCTATATACCAATTGGGTATGAATATACCCCCAGAGTATCACAAAGAACTGACCTCATTCTATATGATACCGCTATGGTATATATATATATATCGCCAGAGTATATTTCAGAGTATTTATGCTGACGTCAGCATGCGAAATAAAAAGGGGTAAGTGGGTAGAAAGGTAAATAGTTTGGGTAATGGGTCCATTGAGGGTAAATAATTTTGATTGGATCTATTAAAGGTAAATAATTTCAAATTAGATCTATTTTATGTATTTTTTTCAAAACTTTATTATATTCCTTTAGAAGGGCTAAACTATTTAACAATGATACAAATTTTTGAAACCCCCCACCGCCCAGCCGCCCACACTCAGACATCCTTGTTGGTTAAAAGAGTTATTAATTTGGAAGCATTGTTTAGTCAACCTAATATATTCTTGAAAAAATATTATCATGTGTTTCAAACTCTGGAAAATGATAATAATCAAATAAAGAAGGAAAAAAAGCTGGCAAAATCAACAGCGACCGTGGCAATGAAGAATCGATTTAATTGATCTAGTTTGATTTCAATATTTGGAAAACCCAACTTTATTTTATTTAGTGTACACAAGGGAAAATAGATTCAAATCAAATCGTGAACATATTTAGTTTACATCATTTATAAATTTTATGTTTTAATAATATATATATATATTACTAAAAGTAGAAAGAAAAAAAAAAGTTGAAATACCAAAATATCCCTACAATGTTAAGTTATTACAATAATATCATTACAAAAATAATTATGTTATATTATACTAATGCTAAATTTTAAAAAACGTATGGAGAAAAAAGTAACAGTTGGCTTTTATGGTAGAAATTAGAAGTGATAATTAATTCATTACAAGTAACGAATGGCTTCTATGGTAGAAATTAGAGATGATAATTAATTCATTAGCATTTATATACAATGTAGGAGTGAATGAAATTTATAATATAGTAAAGATGAATCACAAGAATGACATAAAACAATTACTACTATATTAATTTTGTAAAATCTCTTCCACTACTCTAAATTGAATAGTATATAAAATGCAATATCTTTAGTTTTGTTCACTTTCTCGTGCTGTCTTTCTGTTCACGACATCATATGACAAAATGGTAATGTATGTTATCATTTGGATTTTAATTTATGTTTATATTCTTATTATTATATTTGAAGCAAAATACTTTCTCATTTTCCATTGCTATATATTATTATTGAGTTTAAGAATTATTAGATTGGAAAGTTCGTAAAGAAGAATAGTATTATCAAGCAAATTCATTGTTGATAGAAATCGTAATAGTAGTGGAATATTTATTGTATTTAATAATGAATATAGTGTCACGTAATCGATTTTATGGATATTTTAGATTTATCTTGATTTTAATTTTATTTTCATTTGGATAATTTTAGTATGAAGTTATATTGATCAAATGTGGTCAAATTTTATGGAAGCAATCCATATCATCCTTTTACCTTAAGTTTTATATTTTTTTCCTTTACGTTGGAACTTTTGGTTTTGGTTAATTTTGACTTCTTCTTTTCCTGTTATTCTTTTTTGTTTGCCAAAAATGTTTCTTCTTGTAATTGTTTCATCTGTGTTTGATTGACAAATTCAAAAAAAGAGCGATGAGATAAATACCATCCTTCACATAGTTTATAGGATACATCGTATATGAAAGATGGATATCATTAATAAGAGAATGGATCTTTTGTAAATAATATAGAATAATTAAATTTAAAATTTAATAACAATATAATGTATAAGAAGTTTAATGAAAATATGCTCATTCTAAACATTGAGTTTATATATTTTTAAGAATGTTAGACAGTTTCTCACCTACAGGGTTTCGTTCTCCGTTGTAAAGATTTTATCATTGTATGACCATTCATTTGCAACTTTGATCAATTAGAACAATTGATATGGAATTAAAATTGCATTCTTCCTCTTTCACTTTTACACTTAATTATAGCTTTATTTAAATGTACCATCTAATATTACTTTATTTTTAATTATAAAAAAAATGAGAAATGATGTAAATACGGCCATTTTATTTATCGATGATGTAGATAGTTAAAGAATATATTGAAGATAAGTTTGTAAAAAAATATCATTCATTCATAGAGATACTAGAAATATGAGGCAATTTTAAATTTTTAAATACACTTACAATTATTTTATAATAAATGTTAATAAGCTATGCTCAAGATTATAATTTACTACTTTTGAATAATATAAGATTATATCAAATTCATATGAGATACACGTGCAACACACGTGTCAAGAACTAGTAATAAAGAAGTGGGTGAATTGATTTATGATTCGTTGCTCCACCATTCCAAACCCAAGTAAATTTTGGGCGAGTTGTACAAGACATTTACTATACCAACCCATTTGCCCAAATTTTTTACATTTTGACACGCGAACTCAAGTCTCCATTTACTTGAAGAAGAAAAATTTAGGTGTTACAAGTTTGCTAGTTTAATAAACAACGCATTTCAATCAAAAGACAAGCATTTAAATAACCCCTTCTACAGATTAAAACAAACTTGCCAAATGCACACTCTACATATTTGCATGTATAATCCTAGAATTCTGTATCAAAACAAGCCATCATCACTTTGGAGACCATGGACCTTGCAAAAGGAACGTAACTCAAACTATACCTGTAATGCAACAAAAAAGCATCAGCTTTCCAGTCTAAAGAAATTATTTTAGAAAGATAACAAAGTAGACGCGGAGCAGAAAGGCAAAGCTTTTCTACTTTAAAGCTAATAGCCCTATCTGCCCTACGTTTGACCCAAATGCAAAAGTTGATAAATAAGAGATTATTACCAGCGTGCTACACAAAATGTTACATATGTTCATCAGCAAAATCACATACAACTTCTCAACATACTAGTTTATTCAAATTCTCTAAATTATTAATGCAAAATGTTTATTCAAGAATGAACCAGTATGACTATAGTCGGACATACCAGATAAGTGCACCAAACTCCAATATAATTGACAACAGCGTCAGTAGCTCGTTCCGCACCTGATGCAAGCAAATGTAGATGAGACACACAATGGCAAAGTCTGTCGAAAGCCAAATGACGAAACCAAAAAATGTGACTGATACAGTAACTCACATATAGAGCACAAAACAGAGCAATGATAATGCTTGCTATATAAATGGCAGTGGCATATATGCGAACTGGGTCAAGCATCATTGTCACTTGTCGTTTAGGCCCTATGAGGAACGCTGTACTGCCACAAGAAAAAAATACTAAGTGAAAAGATGAAACATAAAACGGTACAAAGAAACGCAGAAACCCCTGTTTTGGATGATATATATTATACAATATATCTTAAAAGCAAGGAAATCATCATTATCAAGCCTATTCTCTGTAGCATCCTTGTGTACTACATATCCTTGTTTCCCTATTCTGTTCTCTCATCCGGAGACCGTGAATACCTCCTGATGCCACAGGTAGAACACCTGGTAAAGAGACCCAGCCTTGAGTGAAATAAATACCACGACTTCTATCTTGTTCAACAAAATCATCATGCAGTAAATCTTTAGAATTCCCACTGCTTAACTTTCAGTTCGCCTCTGACCATCAAATGAAATATGAATAACCCGTCCTCCTCTGAAAGAAGAGGTGCTTCCGGATCTGTCGGTGCTTGAAATAATTTTGTCTTCTCCATATTACTATATCTCTAGACTCAATAATTTGAGTTTGTTAGGAGAGGAGGTCAGGGAAGTAGGGATAGAAAAGGTTTAAAAGAAGTTAGATTAGAGATTTCCTATGCGATGGAGTAGCAGGAAAGGAAATATGAATGGAAGAAGGTGGTGACACCTTGTTGAGGCAGGTCAGAGTGCGAAAAATTTCTAAATCAAGCAGACCTCTCCTTCGAAAGTAATTTTGGATGTTTAAGAATGAGGGAGACGCTTTATCGAGAGAGGTGATTGCACTCAAGTATGGAAGAAAGGAAATGGTTGGTTTACTGAAAAGGTAAGAAACTCATGGGTTTTGCATGTGGAAAGGAATAACGAAAGGGTATCTGACTTCTCAACATATATCAGACTCCTAGTTGGGAATGGAAACTAAGGGTGTAATATGGTACAACTAAAAATGGTCTCCTACAAAATATTTTCTCAAAAATGAAGTGGGCTTTATACTTATTTTCTAGTGCTTGGTAAGTAAGCAAAAACTTTATCCCAAGAGTATTTATATGTAAGCTAGCAAAACGCTATGGGGCGAGATGGAGTACAGAGTGAGAGTTTGCAGTACTTGTTTTCCTTACTTCCATTAGAGAAGTAATATTCCTCATTTTTAAGGAACTTGTTTTCCGAAAAAAAGAAATCCCAAAATATTTTGATCAACTAAGGGAAATGGAAAATATTATCTGAAACATGTTTTCCTCCCTACCACACCCTAAATTTGTTTTTTGGTTTGACATTTGGTGAGAGGAATTAACATATAGAGATGCTTCTTAGCTATACTCCACAGCAAGAAACAAAGAAGTACCAACACCAAATTTTAATTAGAAGGTTATAGCGAAATATCATAGGATATAGTCTTCAAAAACTTATATGTTGGTAAATGTTGGGCTGACAAAGTCTAACACATCCACAAGATAAGTGTTGCAGAGATGTAAATATTAAGATCGACGGACGGTAAAAAGAATTAACAAGATTAGAAAAGATCACAATTGACATTAGTGATTGTTTCTTTCTTAACTTTATCTATTATAGGGAATATATTAAATTATTCTAAATGTTTGGTTCACTCTACAGGGGGTGTGGTTTGGTGTCAGTCATGACTGGGGATGATTCGGGTGGGCCATGAGTCCATGAAAAAGTAGTATCAGAGCCCTAGGTTCCCAAGTTTTATGAGTTATGGGCATTGTCTTGATGATAGGTACAAAGACATTTACACTTACCTACAACAGGCTATAATGACATTTAGGAAACTTCCCTCACTATTTGATCAATGATATGCTTTAGGCAGGTAAATATTTTCATTAATCACAAGGCCGAAACAACCACCATATACAAGAGGTATATCAACCAGTAAAGAACCTACCAAAGGATATGGTTCTCTACAGAAAACACCCAATCCTCTATACAACTCAGAACTACATGGATGCATCAAAAATATGTAAGGGATTGGAGACTACTTCTCAACTACCAAACGCGCAATTTTACCCTTTCAAAAGCCCTCAAGCTTCTATGCCTAAACAATCCACATCAATGTCGTAGGAACAACATTACATGCCCTGCACTTTCTCCTATTTCTTCCAGCTTGCTTTAGTTATCTTAATCTTTAGGGGTTTACTCTTCTATTTAAGTTCCTAGTCAGGCAGATGCCTTTACCAAGTCCTAAACTCCAACTCTTGAATTCAAAACTGCCTGGAAATGCCTATTCTAAACTTGTTTAGGCTGATGTTCCCAGTGATCTTGACTTAACAAATTATCAGCTTTTGCTTTTCCATAGGGTCTGGCACTTTTTCTTGCTTGTTTTGTTTTCTTTTTTATTGCACCACTGTATGTGTTTCAACGAAAGTCTTAACTTCTTGTTCATCCTCTCACATATGGTGAGGACAACATTTATCCAAGTCTGACAAGCAGGAGGTTAAGCTTAGTGCTAGGGCCACTGTTGGGAGCAGAGGAAGGCCAAGAGAATGGGCTGGGACAGAGGCTAAGGCTTGCACAATGACTAAAACTACGGCTATAGCACAGGTGGCTTCTCGTGGATGAGATCATGTTGCTAGATCTATGTCAGTTGATCCACCAGCAGTTCCAAAGGTTCATTAGGGTGTGGTTCAGGTTCTATATGGGTTTGTTGCTACACCACTAGAAGATACCGTGTTCCATATTCTGGAAATATTAGAGATTTTTGTGCAGTCTAGAGTGGTTCATGGGCATCTGCTATGTCACATGCTCAGGCAGTATGGGAATACAGACAATCTGACCAAACTTTGGTATTCAAAATGATACTTAATCCATCTAAGTTATTCAAAATGATACTTAATCCATCTAAGTTATTCAAAATAAACTTTGAATCATATTTCAAGAGGTAGACAGATATCAGCTACAAACTTCATTGTGTACACACCATGAGGTTATGTCTCTCTTAATAAGAATTCTGGGTGTTGGTTATATGGTTCTAATAATAAACCAACATTAAATTTATTTATTTTTTAAATATGGTAACAATTTGTATTAATACAAGTACTTAGGTAGTACAGGAAAACCATATTTACAAGAGGATTCCATGAGATGCAAGATCAAGCTCAAGAACCCTTGAATTTATATTTGAAAAGGCGAATCAAAAGATTTATAAAGACTGTAATATTCACATATTGAAAAAACAAAATAAAATTTAACATTGATACTACAAATCTATACAGGCCCCAAAACATATAAAGGGGTCATTTGGTAGAGCATACAAAAATAGTATTGAATATAGTATATTAGTAGGGGTGGCAACTTTAGTCCATATAAGGTGCAAGGAGTCCATTTAACCATATTTATTTTAATGGATTACTCATATTTTCTAAATGGGTAAATATGCTGAACTATTTTAATAGCTCATACAAATATGGTCAAAATGGGTAAAACATAGGTATCTCTAGTGGACTATATGGTGGAGACTTGGTAAGGGAGTTTCTAGTGGTAATATCTAGTTCCACAACTACGTGTCGCCGTAGGTTGTCTTAATTGACTTGGCTAGTGGATCTACAAATAGTATATGATATGATCTGTTCACGGGAAGAGTAGACCTTCACAAGTAACCTCCCTTTTTCGGTGTAGGGGCAACACCTGATTCCATGTTACAGCTCGCACGGTCTTATTGTTGGTTAAGGTTGATATCCCACAAATATATGATGGTTTATTATGACTTATGCTTCTTCAAGATTTTCATTATGATTCCTAACTATGCATTGACTAGAGTCATGTCTTAATCATGCTTTAAATAAATTTCTTATTATATTTTCTACTTTGCTCAATTACATATCACGATTTATAGCATGTTTTGTTTCTCACATACTCAATACATTCCATAGTATTGACTGCATATCTTTGCCTATATTGTCTCATAATATAGGTGCAAATGTTCCATCGCACACTCGTGGTTAGTTGTAGCTTCTCTTCAGTTTCTAAGTTGGTTAGTCCTCATGCTTCAAGGACATACTTTATGTTTACATTCAAACTTTTCTATTGAAATTTCAATTTTATTTCTAGACATTGAGTAACTATGGCCTGTCGTAGAAACTCGTCTATGTAGTAGAGGCTTTTCAGACATACATTAGATTTTAAGTCTATGTCATTGCTCATACTTGTTTCCATTCTATGTTTGAGATTGTTTAGACTACTTTGATTTTCTTTCGCATCATGATATTTCTCTAAATTCAATATGCTTTTGTATGTCATATGGTTAGCTTGGAGTCTATAATCATTTACAATTTATTAAAAAATAAATTTTAAAATGATTCGAATTATATTAAATGATGAATATAATAGTCCATATAATTGGGTTAATTATTTGTATCTAATAAATACGGATTTAATTAAAGTCCAAGTTAATTGATTTGGGCTACAATAGGTGAACCAATTTAATAAGCCCAATATCACTTCATCCTAGAGGCCTATCTTGGTGCCATGTGTCAAATCACGTGGCATGCCAAGTCGAACAAAGAAGCCAGTAGGATCATGACATGTGTCAAAATGACAAACCCACTTCATTAAGGCCTAATATGTCATGTCACTTAAATCTGATTAGCTGTAGAGAAATCTTTCGTATTATAATTCCTCTATTTAACAACTATAAATAGGGGTTTCATAATTCAAAAAAGAAAATCAAGGATTCTAACAAAAAGCTAGAGAAAGCTTGTGGATCAAACTCAACAAATTTCTCTACAAGTTCAAAAATTCAAACAATCAAGCATTCAAGTTCAAGAACAAGTTTAAAGCCCTTGAATTCAAGATCAAGCTCAAGAACAAATTCAAAATTCAAGTTCAAAAAAATTCAAACAATCAAGCATTCAAGTTCAAGAACAAGTTTAAAGCCCTTGAATTCAAGATCAAGCTCAAGAACAAATTCAAAATTCAAGTTCAAGTTCAAGAACAAATTCAAGATGCAAGATCAAGCTCAAGAACCCTTGAATTTATATTTGAAAAGGCGAATCAAAAGATTTATAAAGACTGTAATATTCACATATTGAAATTAAACACTATAATTGTTGCGATAGTTTCTTGATTATTATTTTCTTGACGCGAATTTTATCGTCTACAAATTCTAGCACGCTCGGTAGGACAATCTCTACCTCTCATCTCAACCTTTCCAACATTGAAATGACTTTCACTATAGAAGAACAACTAGCAATCTTGGCTAAAGCAATTGAAGGCTTGACAAAGCACCTGCATGAACAAGATGCTAAACTTTTCAAACTGATTAATAAGATGGATAACATGATTCAGAGAGGATGAAATCAAGCACCTATGAAGCTTTCTAGAATTCAAGACAAACGAGAGCCTTGCATAAAGCAAACAAAGATCAAAGGGATTCATCTCTCCACTAAAGGTTTGGTTCCTATTGATCAACTGAAGGACCTAACCATACAGACTATCGAAGACAAATCTGAGTCCTCGTCCAAATTTCCCCTCACATATGCAAAGTCGTACATACAAAGGATTGATAACTTGGTGATGCCTAAGATCAGCCTCCTAAGCTCCAACAATTTGATGGTAAAGGAAATTCGAAACAACATATAGCGCACTTTATCGAAACATGCAATGATGCTGGAATGCATGGTGATTATCTCGTCAAACAGTTTCACTCTCTCAAAGAAAATGCCTTTGATTGGTATACAAATCTCGAACCTAGTTCTATAAATTGTTGGGAAACATAGAGCAAGAGTTCCTCAATTATTTCTATAGCACAAGACGTGTTGTTAGTATGATCAAACTTATTAAGCCTTGCCAACGTTAAGATGAGCTAGTTGTTGACTTTATCAATTGTTGGAGAAATTTGAGTCTCAACTGCAAAGATCGCCTTAGTGAAACTTTTAGCATTGAAATGTGCTTCCAAGGCATGAAATGGGATCTTTACTACATCTTGCAAGGATTAAAGCCTAATACATTTGAAGAGTTGGTAACTCGTGCACATGATATGGAATTAAGCATGACTATAACAAGAGATCAATGGTCTTATGTCTGTGGGTCTCAAGAAGATGAAGATATAGAACTCCAAAGTGGGGGCAAGTTTGCATTTGAAAATGACTTTGAAGAGTCTATGTATATCTCGATGCTCCAAAACGCACGAGGATAGACTGTAAGTTATAATGCTCCTCATCGTATGAGCTTAAACTGCAAGCTATAATGCTCCTAGTTGCATGATCCTAAACTTATGTCATAAAGCTTTTCAAATTTGAGCTTAAACTCAAAGTTTGAAAGCTCATCAAATTTGAGCTGAACTCTAAGTTGGAAAGCTCATCAAATTTGAGCTAACCTTCATATTGTGAAGCTCTTTAATTTTGAGTTTAACCTTCAAAACGAAAGATCATCAAATTATGCGTCAGATATTCAGGCTACAGAACTCAAATTTGAGCAAAATTTTCAAGTTTCACAGCTCATTAAATTCGAGCAAACTCTTAAAGTCAAAGTGGTCCTTGATGCACGAGTCTAAAATGCATCTCATCTAATTCAAGATAAGACTCATGTCTCGAAGCTTCTCAAATTTGAGCTTAAGTTTTTAAGTTTTGATGCTCCTCAAACTTGAGCAAATCTTCAAATTTCAAAGCTCATCAAATATGACCAAAATCTTCAAGTCAAAATACTTCTGGCTTGCAAGAATATAAACTATGCATGGCACCCTAAAAAAATGTTTGCTAGGTTGATAATCTTAAAAGAGGCAGCCTAGGCAAAAGTTAGGACACCCTAAAAAAATGTCCACTAGGTTGAAAATCTCAATAGACGCGACATAGGCAAAAATTAGGATAAATTTGAAGAAAACAAAACCACTCCATCCAGAACTACACTGTGACTTGATCCTCTTCATTGAGGTACGCAGGTGCTTAGAATTATTCTAAGTTCAATTACAAGAGTGTCAAAGAATCACATATTCCCACCTCATTCCATACAAAAAAAAAAGGTTGGGAGTACTCTCTCAGGCTTCAAACTTGCATCAAATGGCGGTGACTCGATGACGGCAAATCTCTATGGAATATGAGCTTCTTCAATGGCATGCTTGAAGTCTTCAAATTTGGTCAAATTCGTAAGTTGAAGTTTTCAAATTCTTCAAGTATGCAAGTTGAACTCTTTGAATTCTTCAAATATGTAAGTTGATGTCTTCGATCCTCCAGGTGTGCAAATCAAAATCTTTAAATCTTTCAAGTATGCAAGGTGAAATTTTCAAATTCTTCAAGTATGCAAATTGAAGTCTTCAAAGTCTTTGAGTTTGCAAGTTGAAGTGTTCAAATCCTCCAAGTATGCAAATCAAAGTCTTTAAATTCTTCAAGTATGCAAGGTGAATAGGGGTGTGCATCAGTCGGTTCGGTTTGATTTTATACATTATTGGTTCAGTTTATCGATTTTCGATTATTAAATATGCTAAACCAATAAGAACCTAATAAATATTTTTTATCGATTTTTGATTTATCAGTTTTAAGTCCTTAACGGTTCGGTCTTCGGTTTAACCAATAAGAATGATAATGAGAATTTGCATTAACAAAAAGTAGATAGAGTACGAAGACTGTTTATAAACTTGCAAAACCTATAATTAGTTAATTACAAATTAAAATACTAAAGTGGATAACTAATCACTTAAGTACTGTAAATATTAAAATAGGTAAAGTATTGTTATAGTGTTCAAATACTATTAAATTACTAATATTTAAAATTTACGAAGGGGTAACATAGTAAATTATTATAATCTTATTGGGTTATCGATTTACCCAATAACCCAATAGTAAAAATTAATATCGAACTGATAACCCAATAATCTTTTTATTTATAACCATTAAAAACCCGATAACATAATAACCCAATAACAATAAACCAATAACGTTTTTATTGGTTCGGTTTATCGGTTGGTTCGGTTTTTGCACACCCCTAAAGGTGAAGTCTTTGAATTCTTCAAATATATAAGTTGAAGTGTTCAAAATCCTCCGTGTACGCAAAATCAAAATCTCCAAATCATTCAAGTATGCAATGTGAAGTCTCTAAACTCTTCAAGTATGCAAGTTGAAGTCTTCAAATTCTTCGAATTTGCAAGTTGAAGTCTTCAAATCCCCCAAGTATGCAAGTTGAAGTCTTCAAATACTACAAGCATGCGAGTTGAAGCGTTAATAACTTTCAAGTCTACAAGTTAAAGTTTGCAAATTCTTCGAGTATGCAATTTGGGGTCTCAAATCAACCAAGTATGCATACTGAAGTCTTAAATCCTTCAAATCTGCATTTTGAAGTCTTCAAATTCTTTTCTTCTCTAAGTTGAAGTTTCAAATCTACCATGTATGCAAAACAAATTCCGTAAGTGTTGAGTCTGAAAGTTGAAGCTTTCAAGCCTCGATCTTTAGATTTACATATCTTAAGGCGGGAATGAATAACTATCTCTTTTCACTATGAGGGTTCCCTCAAATTGCTTTCCTTAGGACAGAGATGAGTATCCATCCCTTTATGCCATAAGAATACCTCTAAATTTGCATGCCTTAAGGTGGACAAAATTTGCCCCTTTGCACTTTAAGCTAGCCTTTAACGAATTTATCCTTAAAAGAAACTCTAAATTTCCATGCCTTAAGGTGGACAAAATTTGTCCCTTTGCACATTAAGCTGGCCTTTTCATGGATTTATCCTTAAAAGGATCTCTAAATTTTCATGTCTTAAGGTAGACAAAATTTGTGCCACCTTAAGCTGGCCTTTTACGGATTTTGAGAAGGATCTTCAAATTTTCATGCCTTAAGGTGGACAAAATTTCTCCCTTTGCACCTTAAGCTAGCCTTTCACGGATTTATCCTTGAAAGGATCTCTAAATTTTCATGTCTTATGGTGAACAAAATGTGTTCTTTTGCATCTTAAGCTGGCCTTTTCACGAATTTTATCCTTAAAAGGATCTCTAAATTTTCATGTCTTAAGGTAGACAAAATTTGTCCCACCTTAAGTTGGCAATTTATGGATTTTGAGAAGGATCTATAAATTTTCATGCCTTATCCCTTTGCACCTTAAGCTAGCCTTTCACGGATTTATCCTTGAATGGATCTCTAAATTTTATGCCTTATGGTGGACAAAATGTGTTCCTTTGCATCTTACGCTAGCCTTTTCCTGGGTTTATCCTTAAAACGATCTTTAAACTTGCATCCCTTTTGAAAAAGAATGTGAGCTTTTTGCTTTGGCCAGTGTAAAGTTTTCACTTAGACGAGCCACACCTTATGTTTGAGCATTTGGAATCTCAAATTTGTGATATCAAGGAGGGGACTTTAAACACATCTCTTCATGCCTTATCTTTAAACATTTGAAATCTTGTAAAACCTCAAATATGTGATCTCATGGTGGGGCCAGTGTAAAGTTTTCACTTAGACGAGCCACACCTTATGTTTGAGCATTTGGAATCTCAAATTTGTGATATCAAGGAGGGGACTTCAAACACATCTCTTCATGCCTTATCTTTAAACATTTGAAATCTTGTAAAACCTCAAATATGTGATCTCATGGTGGAGATGTTAAATGAATCCCTTCACATCTTATATTTAAGCATTTGGAAGCTTGTAAAACCTCAAATTTTTTATCTCAAGGCGGGGACGTTAATCATATCCCTTCACACCTCAAGATCAAATTCTTGTTATGATAAAACTCTCCATTGTATAGCCTCCGTAAAATACAAATATTGTTTCCTTTGCCTTACAAAAAGGACAAAGTAAGAAAAATATGTGAAAAAATAAATTAGTCATAGCTCGACAAAGATGCTTGAGGGTTAGACTTCAAAATTTGATTCAAAAATAAGAAGCAGCAAACCCCTATTTATAGGGTGTTGTCAAAAAAATAATAGGAAAAAGAAAACAAAAAAGGAAAGAATGAAAAAAGGAGAAAAGGAAAAGGGTTAATAATAAAGAAAAAAAAGGGGAAAAAGTTAAACTTTCATGGCAAGTAAAATCATGAAAGGAAAAAAAAGAACAAAAAGGGAGAGCATTTAATGCTCAACAAGGAAAATATCAAATTTTTCTTTTTTTTTAAACAAAAAAGTTGTACTTGGATGATTTTCTCCTCTACATACAAATATTACTATATAATATTCTAATAATAATTATTATTATAATATTAAGTAAATACTTCAATTCTAGTCTTTAAAAGATAAAACATTCCAACCAAATTTGAAGCAGGAGACATTTATAATTATTTAAATTTTATTTAAAATTTATTAAATATAAATTATAAAATGATTCGAATTATATTAAAAATTCATGAATATATTAGTCCAGATAAATGTCATGGATTAATATATTTGGGTTAATTATTTAAATCCAATAAATACGGATTTAATTAAAGTCCAAGGTAATTGATTTGGGCTACGATAGGTGAACCCAATTTGATAAGCCCAATATCACTTCATCCTAGAGACTCATCTTGACGTCCCGTGTCAGATGATGTAGCATGCCAAGTCAAACAAAGAAGTCAATAGGATCATGACATGTATCAAAATGACAAGCCCACTTCATTAAGACCCAATATACCATGTCACTTAAATCTGATTGGATGAAGAGAAGTCTTTTCTATTATATTTCCTCTACTATACAACTATAAAAAGGGGTTTCATAATTCAAAAGAGAACATAAAATATTCTAACAAAAAGCTAGAGAGAGCTCGTGGATCAAACGCAACAAATTTCTCTACAAGTTTAAGAATTCAAACAGTCAAGCATTCAAGTTCAAAAATAAGCTTAAAGCCCTTGAATTTAAGATCAAGCTCAAAAATAAATTCAAAATTCAAGATAAAGTTCAAGAACATATTAAAAACTCAAGAACAAATTCAAGATTCAAGATCAAGCTCAAGAGCCCTTGAATTTATATTTGAAAAAGCAAATCAAAGGATTTATAAAGATTGTAACACTCGCATATTAAAACCAAACACTACAATTGTTGTGATATTTCCATTTCTTGATTATTATTTTCTCGACGCGAATGTTATCGTCTACAGGATCCTTCAAGATTCTAAGCATTTTGTTACAACAAGGAGGTAGGCTCAGGTCTCGAAAAACTTAGTATTAGAGCATCAGGTTTAAGTGTCCTAGGGTGTAAAAATCCGCATCAAGTAGAGTCTTGTTCGTCGATGTGTAGCATGGCACATCTATGAATGAGAGACTACAAGGCATTTAGGAAATGTCTCTCTTCTTTGTTGATCTATGTCATAGTTGAACTCTATAAGGTTTTCTTCTGATCTATGTTTTTGTGTTTCAGAATCATGACTTCAAGAAGACCTTGAATAAGAAGGGACATGAAAGCTAATGAAGAACAACAGGCACCTCAAGCTTCGGTTGATTCATCGACCGAGTCTTCGATGGAATTTTGACCCTCATTCCAAATGGTTGCTCATGCTTTGACCATCCAAGCTAATTGGGACGGTCACTACAAAAAATCGAGATTTCACTCAGATGAACCCTCCCAACTTTCATAGGTCAAAAGTGGATGAGGATCCACAAAAGTTCGTAGAGGGTGTTAAGAAGATTACTGAGATCATGGGGTTGTCATCAACCGGGAGTGCTGACCTAGCCACTTATCACTTGAAAGGAGCGGCTTAGATTTGGTACAAACAATAAAAGGAAAATAGGGCAAGGGGTGCTGGTCTCGTTGATTGGGATGAGTTTGAGGCTGCTTTCTTAGACAGGCATTTCCCACTTGAGCTAAAGGAGGCGATGATCCAAGAGTATATAAATTTGAACAAGGGTAAGGGTGTGCATCAATCGATTCAGTTCGATTTTATGTGTTATCAATTTTTGATTTTTCAATATGCTAAACCAATAACAAACCAATAAGGGTTTTTTATTAGTTTTGGGTCCTTAACGGTTCAGTTTTCAATTTAGCAAATAAGAAAATGTTCATAAAATAAATATATGATTTCTCTAACAATTTGGAATACAATGAAACAATGTAATGCAGTGAAACAAGCAAATTGCTTGTAAATGACAATGCTTTTGAAAAGTAGAGTGACATGGATAAAGAATTGTAAAAATGATGAACTTATCCATTTGACTAGTTTTGCAACACTCGCTTGATTTAGGGGGTGTTTGGATTGGCTTTTAAAAAGTGGCTTATAAGCTAAAAGCCAAAAGCCATAAGATGGGGATACCCAACTTTTGGCTTTAGGCTTTTTTCTTTATTTTTTCAGCCCAAAAAGGTTGCTTTTAAGCACTTTTTGTTGTTCCCAAAACTTCCAAAATAATATGATGACTAAATCAACAGGAAGTGAACAAAATATTTACTGAGCATCTAAGCTTAACAATATGCAATATTTGGCCGGATCTTCCAATTTACTTTATTGATGGAAGGTTTACACATTGAAAATCAAGCAAATACATGACTTACGAGTATTGATATAGTGTCAAGTAATGTTAAAGTAATACTATTTAATATCTATGAAGGGCAAATTGCTATAATCTTAATGGGTTATTGATTTACACAATATCCTATACTAACCGAAACAGAACTAACAACCCAATAATTTTTTAAAAGAAACCCATTAATCTAATAACCCAATAACAATAAACCAATTACATTCTTTTCGATTCGGTTTATGATCAGTTCAATTTTTACACACCCCTAAGCAAGAGAACATGTTGGTGAAAGAGTATTCGTTGAAGTTTACTCAATTTTCCAAATATGCCCTGGCATTGGTAGCTGTCTCAAGGGCCCGAATGAGCAATTTTTTCTTGAGACAATAACGATTTGTATTTCTATTTCCAAAAAAGTCAAAACCTGCCACCACCTGTTACAGGTTCCTAATCACAAATTAAAGAGAGTATAGAGGAAGATCTTCAATCCTATGACAAAATTACAGGGATCCTAATATATTCACAACTGATTCTAGATCTTCCTCATACATAATCAAGGAGTTAGAGTTAGAGTTAGAGTTAGATTTAGCCTTACAAAAGTAGTTTGTTCTGTTGAAAGCAGTTAGTTAGGCATGGTAACGGATTGCTGTTATTCTGTTAGATTAGTGAACCAATAGCTTTACAATTCAATCATTCAATTACAATATAAGCTTGTAATCTGAACTATCAAGGCATATATGGAAATACAGATTTCTTCACTCTTCCTAACTCTCTCCTTCTCTCTTAATTCTTCTTCTTTAACTAGCTTCTCAAGATTATTCCTGAAACAGTAGTTCAATCCTCGAATTCGTTGAGAGTTCCTGCAATCGAGTAACATTGGTATCAGAGCCAGGCGATCCTTGGATTCTAATGGTGAAGGGAACGAGATCTGCTGATAAATCTCCGCCAGAAATGGCAGAATTGAAGGAAATGATGCAGAATTTGGCAGAGAAAATGGGGGCTTTGATAGGGGAAGTTACAAACCTAAAGAGATTCGATCAAGTCGTCATGGAATTGAAGGAACGTTTGCTTAGCACTCGAGAATCTGGAAGAGATAAGACTCCTATGGAACAAGATGGCCCTTCAGTAGCAAGACTATCTGAAGAGAGAATTCACAGAGACAGGAGACCTGTAGTTACAACAACCATCATTCAAATTTCTCAAGATGGTCCCAAATAGAATTCCTCAGATTTGGAGGAGAAGACTTGAGATCGTGGTTGTTCAAGATTGAACAATTTTTTCCATGGACAATGTACCTGCAGAAAAAAAGGTAACAGTAGCTGCAATGCAATTGGAAGGAGAAGCCATCCAATGGCATCTTTCTTTCATGAGATACAAACAGTACTTACAACCGGCTACTTGGAATGAGTATGTGATGGCTATGGTTGAGAGATTTGGGATAGATTTTGATGATCCCATGGAGGAGATCAAATAAGTGGGGAGTGTCAAGGAATACCAGTCAGCGTTTGAAAGAAATCTGACTTGGATAAATCTATCACAAGAGAATGCAACAGTTGCTTTATTGGAGGGTTAAAACCTGAGTTGAACATTGCTATGAAGATCACTAACTCCACCTCATTATCACAGCTCTACAGAAATGCAAGAATGCAGCAGGTTTATTTAGCCGTTGTTAGACAACCAGTGCACACACAAAGCCATATGAAATTCAAGCTAGATGAATTTAAGGAGGTTTATGGATCAAAAATCAACCAATTCTAAGCCTATCTTACCTACACCTAGGGATAAATTTTCTAGAGGGGTAAATAGAAGGACATTAAGCCTGGAGGAGATTAATGAGGAGAGGTCAAAAGGCCTTTGTTACTTCTGCAGTGAAAAAAATATGCCTAGGCATAAGTTTACAACTTCAAAACAATTATATCTGTTAGAGTTGGTAGAAACGGATGAACTACATGACCTAGGGGATGAACAAGAAGGGGCGATACTAGAAGAAGTGCCTAACCAGCTAGAACTATCTCAACCAGTCAACATATGGAAATATCAATGCATGCCTCGAATGGCTCTTTGAGGTATAGAACCTAGAAAGTTACAGGGTACCATTCGAAAAAAGGATTACATATACTCATAATTACTGGACGTTCCCACAACTTTATTGACCTTGAATTGGTTAGCCAATTAAGATGTGAGGTTAGGTCTATTGCTCCTCAATTGGTTGTTGCAGCTAATGGTAACATGGGAGTAGATAAGACGACTACTATTACATGCTATTACAGGGAGCTGAGTTTTCTGCTGACTTCTTACTGTTGCCCTTGGGATGTTGTGCAGTAGTTCTGGGAGTTCAGTGGCTACTAACTTTAGGGGATATGATGAATTTCAGAAAGTTGACTATGGAATTTTGATACAAGGGAAGAAAACACCTACTCAGAGGAGCTGGAAATCAAGTTACAACCATCTGGAGCTGGCAAGATAGCTAAATACTCAGATAATGAATCTCAACTTTGCATGATTCAAGTGGTACCTATGGGGAGTGATGAGGTGAAATGGCATTCCCTAGTAGCCAAGAATGATCCTAAAAAGGATCCTGCACTACTAGACTATTAGCAGAGTTTTCTAGTCTATTTGAGGAACCTACTGGTTTGCCACCTTCTAGAGGTCTTTTTGATCATAGATTTGTGCTAGAACCAGGAACTGCACCTATGAACAAAAGGCCATATAGATATCCTTCAGTCAAAAAGGATATCATTGTAGGCTTAGTACAACAGATGTTAAATCAAGGGATCACTCAACCTAGTTGTAGTCCTTTTGCATCACCAATTGTCTTGGTAGGCAAGAAGGATGGTACATGGAGTATGTGTGTGGATTAGAGGGATTTCAACAAGTTTATGGTGAAAAACAAATTTTCAATTCCTATTGTTGAAGATTTACTGGATGAACTAGGGGTTCCAAGATTTTTTCTAAGATAGATTTAAGGTCGGGATATCATCAACTGCGGATGGCAATAGAAAATGTTCCTAAGACTGCCTTTAGGACTCATTCTAGCCATTTTGAGTTTTTGGTTATACTATTTGG
Source organism: Solanum virginianum (assembly GCA_000787875.1). Classification (NCBI taxonomy): domain Eukaryota; kingdom Viridiplantae; phylum Streptophyta; class Magnoliopsida; order Solanales; family Solanaceae; genus Solanum; species Solanum virginianum. Next base: position 3,609 of record BAUE01063203.1, on the reverse strand, counting down.
TCTATAAATGCCCCAGCAACTTTTCAAAGATTAATGAATTTTGTTTTTCACCGTTATCTAAGGAAACATGTGTTAGTACTTTTTGATCATATCTTAATATAATATAGCCACACTATGAAAGATCATGCGAAGCACTTGAAATCTGTTTCTGAAGAAATGGTGAAGCACCAACTGTTTGCCAAAAGGAGTAATGTTTTTTGGGGGTCCAAAGGATTGAGTATCTTGGCCAATTTATAACTGCTGAGGATGTCTCTACTGATTGTGAAAAGATGGCCTGTTTTTTCTACTCTTAAACAATTAAGAGGATTTTTAGGGTTGGTTGGGTACTACGGGAGGTTTATACAAGGGTTTGGTGTGATATGCAAACCTCTATCTGATTTGACCAAGGATAGTTTTCAATGGAACCCTACAACTCAAGCTGCCTTTGAACATAGCATTGACTTAGGCTCTTGTTTTGGCCCTGCCTGATGCCTCTAAGATCTTTGTTGTTGAAACTGATGTCAGTGGGTATGGTATAAGAGTTGTTCTTATGCAAGAAGGATATCCTATAACTTTCATTAGCAAAGCTTTATCTCTTAGACATGTTGCCTTTTCAGTGTATGATAGAGAATTGTTGGCCATTGTTCAAGCAGTCACCAAGTGGTCACAATACTTATTGGGTCAGAAGTTTATCATCAGGACTGATCAGAAAGCTTTGAAGTTTCTAAAAGAGCAGAAGTTACACACAAATTCACAATTCTCATGGTTAACTAAGTGGATGTCCTTCGATTACACTATTGAATTGAGTGTGTGAAAAATATTGGAGAAGAATATTCTTGAATTGCTGTCAGTGACAGAGATGTTGTCTTCTTGAGCTCCTTTTGGTAGGAACTTTTTTCGTGGTGCATACAAGTCATATCACATATGTTTCTAAATAGGATCGTAGAGATTATTCTTGTTCCTGTTCTTATTCTACCACTCCTCCTCAAGCTGGTGCATACAAGTCATATCACATATGTACTTAGCTTGTTACAAATGTAATTAATATGAGGATCCATGAGGGGCTTGGTGAGATATCTGGAAGTTGATCACTTGACTTCACAAAATTGACAGTCAATCTTAATGTGCTTCAGTCTTCTCATGAAATACTGAATTTGATGCATAATGTCGATAACACAGAGTGATAAATTCCTGAATTGAAGTGTTAACTTCCCAAACCAAGCTTGAGAAGACTATTTCAGACCATAGAGTGACTTACACAATCGACATATAAGGCTATCAAGACTCCCCCTAAGCAAATATTTAGGTGGTTGCTCCATATAGACTTCTTACTTGATGTGGAGAAAAACATTCTTAATGTCCAATAGACTAATCGGCCAATAGAGAACCACAGATCGAAAAAGGCAAACATATGTTATTTTAGCCATGGGAGGGAAAATATCACTGTAATTCGATCCAAATATCTAAGTATATCATTTGCTCGAAATTTGATATAGAATAAATGGATCGCCTCGAAATCGCTCCAAGAAACAAGTGTTTAAACAAGAAAGTCACTATAAAACTGGCTGAAACATGCTCATATGTCGAATTACTAGATTTTATAGTTGAAAATAGTCACAAATTGAGAAATAAAATTATATAGGTAGGGTCAGGATAATGACACGTCCTTACTGAGAAATAGAATTATATGGGTAGAGTCGGAATGATGGCACGACCATATTGAAAAATAGAAATTATATGGGTAGGGTTGTATTGAAAACACGACCCTACTGAAAAAAAGAAATTTTATAGATAGGGTCGAAATGATGGCATGACTTAACACAAATAAGAAAGTAGTCACCGGAAAGATGACACGATACTACGCAAATTGAATATGAAAAAAGTAGTCACCGGAAAGATTGCTCGGTGCTAAACAAATCAGATATGAGAAAGCAGTCACAGGAAAGATGCACGGTGTTACGCAAATTAGATATGAAAAAATAGTCACCAGAAAGATACACGGTAACCTAATTGTTTTGCTAACATAATCATTAGCCAGACAGGCGGCATATATGAGTCGTAGCCGCCCATTGAGAACGGAAGGTTTTTTTTTTCTACCAAGATCGTAGAATCTCTGATACCATGTGAAAAATATTGGAAAAGAATATTAATGAATTGTTGTCTTCACATAATTACATTGACACCCTACTTATAGATACTATATTAGACTCCTTTTTCAACTAGGATACTACAATACAATTCTTTTTCAAGTAGGATTCTATGTACTATTCCTATTTCTATTCCTAGTCTAAATAGGATAATAGATACTATTCTTGCTCCTACTCCTATTCTAACAGAGTATAATAGAGGAAGTGAGAACAGTGGCAGATGCACTTTCAAGAGTCACTAAGGCCGAGTTACTAGCACTAGTCATTTCCCCTTCCAATACTGATCTTTTTTACACAATTGAGAATAGTTGGACTTTAGATCAAGAGCTCAAACAACTCATTGAAGAATTACAAGAAACCCTGCTACTCATAAACAGTTCACTTGGATGTAAGGTCAATTAAGGAGCAAAGGAAAACTGGAGCTTACGATTGTTGACACTGATCTATTGGAAGAATAAGAGAAATGAGGTGAAGGAATTTATACAAAAGTGTGATGTATGCCAGAGAAACAAATCTGACTTAGTTGCTTACCCTGGTCTCCTACAACCATTGGCTATTTCTGATGTAGTTTGGTCAGAAATCAGTATGGATTTTACTGATGGTCTGCCTAAGTCATAGGATTTACAAAGCAATCTTAGTGGTAGTGGATAGACTCAGCAAATATGGCCATTTTATTCCANTATATCCTATCATTTTTTTAGTATGCTTACCCTGGTCTCCTACAACCATCGACTATTTCTTATGTAGTTTAGTCACAAATCAGTATGGATTTTACTGATGGTCTGCCTAAGTCATAGGATTTACAAGGCAATCTTAGTAGTAGTGGATAGACTCAGCAAATATGGCCATTTTATTCCACTCAAACACACTTATACAGCTCAGTCTATTGCTAAGGTGTTTTTGGACAACCATTGTTTGGCTACATGGATAGTAGTGGATAGACTCAGCAAATACGGCCATTTTATTCCACTCAAACACACTTATACAGCTCAGTCTGTTGCTAAGGTGTTTTTGGACAACCATTGTTAGGCTATATGGATTGCTAGATGCCATTACTAGTGACAGAGATGTTGTCTTCTTGAGCTCCTTTTGGTAGGAACTTTTTTTTTGTTGCAAGGGGTTCTACTGCACACTTCTTCAGCATATCACCCTCAGTCTGATGGCCAAACTGAGGTACTCAACCGATACCTAGAGACCTACTTGAGGTGCTATTGCAATCGTGATGCTTCCAACTGGTTTTCTTACTTACCAATGGCGAAGTATTAGTATAATACATGTCATCATTCAGCAATCCAGACTACCCCTTATAAAGCTCTATATGGTAGACCTCCTCTTATACACCTCCCTATCTACCAGCTGAATGCTAAAATTGATGGCACATTGGTGAATAGATAGCTTCAACTGCTGAAACATCACTTAGCAAGGGCTGAGCTCAGAATGAAACACCAGGCCGACTCTCATAGGATTGACAGACATTTCGATG